>APFE031690418.1:32382-62282 GCA_000404065.3 Pinus taeda
ATATATATATAGCAGACGCTTCCGCGGACGCTTCGCTTCCTAGATTTTTGGAAAATGACGCTTCGGCGTCCCCGCTTCCAAAAAACGCTTCCGCTTCGCTCCCGCTTCGTGCAACATTGATCTGTACAACAACTCCCTCTGCATCTGCGCTGCTACCCATGGCTCTGCCACTGCCACTGCTGCATCTACACTGCAATCCCTCTCATCATGCAACATCGTGCTGCCCATAGCACTGCCATTGCTAATTGCTGCACTGCAACTTAGTTACTGAGAAGTAAGTAACTGATCTCCCAACTTTGACATCTTTGTCAGGCTAGAGACACCCTCGATGCTGAAACTCCCTCTGTTGCTGACAAGTCCTCCCTCTCTGACCTTTGTGCTGCTGCAACAACTCTATGCATCTCGCACTACTGCCTCACGTTGTCTTGGGAATCCTGCACTATAGCTCCCTCTGACGCTCCATCTGCATCCGTCTCTACTAACATCTGCCAGTACTGCTACTCCTCTTTGGGGCTCCCGTAGCAAGGTATAATCGAAGAGGTTGGGTACCTTGAGGATCATGCCCCTTATCGCCTGTAGTTTCTCTGACTACAGCTCGATGTCTCCCCACTTCTTCTCAAGCGGCGTGTGAGCACTCATGGCATAGTCATCATCTGTCTCCACTTCCTTCTCCACCCTTGTTGGTGCAACCTCGGTCTCAGAAGCCTTTTCTTTGCTCTTCTTCCTCAGACACTGGCTCGCATAATGACCTAGTTCCCCATAGTTGATGCATTTGACCTTGGAGAGGTCCTTCTTCTTCTGTTTGTCATGCTTTCCCTCAGATGCTAGGGCAACATCCTCCTCTTCCTCCTCCTTGATTCTGATCCCCTTGTTGCTGCTTCCAGCCTTGCTCAACCTTCTGATCTCTTCTTGGTGAAGAGCTGCCCATATTTCCTCCCAATCTAGAAGGGTCGCCCTGCCCAATATGCTCTGGACAAACACCTCCCAGTCTTCAGAGATTGCATTCAGGGTTGTTCTCACCATCAATTCTCGATCTAGCGTGGCCCCTATGAAAGTCAGCTGATCTCGGATCTCCTTCAATTGACCGGGGAAGGTGTTGATCTGTTCCCCTTTTTGCATTTGGTATGACTGCAACTGATTTTCAAGTAGCATCTTTCTTTGCACAAAAGTGTGTTGGTACAATTTCTTTAGGGCCTCCCACATCTCATTTGCCGTGTCTTTTTTGGCAATATGTGGTACTACATGGTCCTTGACCCCATCAAGGATGATGTTCTTGGCCCTCGCCATTGCCTCCTCGTACTTGCTGTTCTTAGCTGGGTCAACTGGGATCGCTATCGTCCTCAAGGCGAAGTGCTTGACATAATTCCTGACTAGAACGAACAAGATTCTGGCCTTCCAGACTACGAAGTTTGAGGCTCCGTCCAGTCTGTCCTGGTCTCTTACCTCGTTCATTGCCATCTCGCTGCTCCTCTACTTCCCTGTTGGAAGTTCTTGGTGTGACTTCCTCTGAGCCTCGATTTCCTTCCTGGAAACCCTTCTGCCAATGTCGAGATGCCCCCACTTCGATTGTTAGTACAGCTGCACCACTGATCCGGATTTCTTGGCTAGAAATCCTCGATAGCAACTCCCTCCTCCATGTTCTTGCCCTGTAGGTATTGTTCTGACTACAGTACCCCAACAACTTCACTCTGCAACTTACTCACAGCCTCCTAAGCCCCAACAAACTGAAGGTTAGAGCTTTTAGGCTCTGCGCAATCTCGACACCAGTAAAATCCGCATTTCCTGGCCATGGGCATCAATCCTTCCTGACTAAGAAAGATGACCGGGCACTGCGTAGAGCGAATCTGCTCCCCTCTGCCACTGCGCTGATCCTCTTCCCTACTCCAACTTGATGATGCAGGCACTGCGTCACCCCTTCCTTGCTGTTTCTCTGCTAGGAACAACTTTTGTCACTCGGAACAACTGTTTTCTACTGCTGCTGCTTTTCTCGGTTGATGTGCTTAGTTCTCTTGTGATCTGCAACCACGCTCTGATACCATGTTGGAATTCCTAAGTCTAACCCATTAGAGACCCTTCATGTACTTTCTGATTTATTTCTGCCTACTTGTTCTGATTAATTAACAAGTTATTTACCATGTAAATACTAAAAGTAAATACAAGTACATGTTCAACACATTACAGTTCATCAACTGAAGGAAACAAAACAAACACACAAGTGACACCATTGTTTTTGGACTAATGTCCCCAGAAAAACTCAATGCGGGAAAACCAGTGCAACTATATGAGGGTTTTAATTATTAAGCAATTTCAGAATACAATCTAGGTGCCAAAACTGGCTCACCCAACAGAGAATAATCTCGACAGTCGTACATCTCAGTCAGAGATAGATGTTCCGGCTGAAACCCTGGATAAACACCTTGACAACTCAACTCCAATCCACCCCAAGAAAACCCTAGCCTTAGCCTCTAGGGACTGCGTCAACCCTTTCTGGCCCAACGTCACCCTCGCTCGCCCTGCGTCAGCCTCTGGAGGCATTGCGTCAGCCCTCAGAGCCTATGCGTCACCCACGCTGGCTTTCTGAGGCACTACACAGCTCCTGGCTGGCTCTGCGTGAACCTCTAGCTGGCTCTCTGTCCCTCCCTCCCGGCTTTTGCGCTGATCCTCCTGGTACTATCTCTGCCTCTTTGCTTCTGTCTTCATTGCCCCTTAGTTGCAACTCTGATCACTCTTTTGACTTCCTCAGCAAACCCTACCCCAGAAAATCGAAATCTTGATCAACTCTATGTGTTCTCCAAGTGACCCTCGAGCCTCCTTTTATACTTTTCTCGTTGACAATTCAAAGACTGAGATTAAGTCCCTAATCAACTGCTAAGATTAATTGTGGCTTGATCCATGACTTTTGGACCATTCTAACACAATTTTATATTAATACACATTAATATTTTATTTTCCCATTAAAAATATTAATTATTTAAATATCTCTCAAATTGTTTAGAATTTGCCCAAACCATTTCTGGGTATTAGAGATCTCATGTGCCTTAGCCTTTCTACCAAGTTTCGAGGTTAGAGCACATCCGATGCTACCCCAAATCAACAATGTCCATCTTGAATTCTTCTAGATTTAGGAACCGGATAGGTTGATCCCAGATAGGCTGGGAGGAAAAGGGTTGGTTTGGTAACAAG
Source organism: Pinus taeda (assembly GCA_000404065.3). NCBI lineage: Eukaryota > Viridiplantae > Streptophyta > Pinopsida > Pinales > Pinaceae > Pinus > Pinus taeda. Next base: position 35,566 of record APFE031690418.1, read on the forward strand.
AGCGGGAGCAACAACAAATGATATATCACCTTCAAACAAGAGTTTCAAGTACTTGCAAATGAATTGTTAAATTCTGGTTAAATCTTCACTATCTGGAATCTGAGCATAATTTTCTTTAAATTTTGTTAATTATCAATTTTAGGCTTTTAAATTTTACTAATGAATTGTTAAATTCTGTTTTAAAATCCATTGTTCGGTTAAGTTTCATTAAATTCTGTTAATTTTCAAACTTAGAGTTTTATATGATTTCCGTTAGACCAAAAGTCACAGTCTTGCCAGAGTTAGGCTCCACAAGAGGCAGTGAGTCCATGTCGTAAAACACACGGGGTGCTCTGAACCCAATGTCCAACACGACATTCTACAATTAATTAAGGCACAATTAATTAATTAAGTTGCTAGCTCCTCATTTCTTCTTCTAGTTCCACATCAGGAAAGTCCTTTTTGCTTCATTCTTCTAGTTCTTTCATTTGCTGCCAATGTCTGGGAAACTCTTATCATTGACCTATAAACCTTATTAGGAGGCTATGGAAGAACAAATGCAATTAAGAAAAATACATTGATAAGAGACTATCCAAAGACAATAGCAACAATAGAAATTGATGAAACGAGATGTAGAGTACTTAACTTTTGAAAAAACAATCGACTCCCTCTTAATCTTGTACTTCTTGTGATCACCCTTGTTCTCAAATCAACATGATGTGATTTTTGTCATTCACAAGAGCTAATGCCTCTTTCAACATAAACAATTAGTCCTAGGGTTTTGTCCCTAGGGATTTTCTTAGTTCAAATTTTGCTACTGTTTACAAACCCTAGATGCTTCAATATCCAAAGTCTTCAAGACCTTTCATCTTTCAAATTGCAAGCTCTACATGTATACTAATGTGTTAGTTACAAACCCTAGAAATGCCATTTATATACCTTCTATATGGAGCTTATCGATGTTTTGATTGACTTGCTCTAATTATAGCACAAAACTTTGGCCTACTTATGCAAGGAGAAGATAAAGCACTTATCATATTGATTATGTCTTTGTCCTCTAGACAAGAGACACATGCATCGTAGCACAAATCCATGCAATATGATAGACTTATAAGATTATAGATCTCTGAGATCATTTTTTAGATGAACTTAGCAGTGATTAGTTGTAAGAGAACTTAATCTAGTTCTATGCCTAGTTTTAGAGTTATGATAACAAGAAATATACATACCTCTTCAACCTCACCTGTCCAACCTTACTTGTTCTCCAATTTTTCCTTCGAGTATGGTTACCATAATATAAGTTCCTTGGGCTGCTTCAAAGAGATATGGTCACAACAAATTTGGACTTCTCATAATGAGAGTGCAAGTCAACTCTTCAATTCTGTCCATAAGAGTTCTGTAACTAGGTTTTTGTATGGTCTCCAAGAGGTTCGAACGTTGACCTTATTTTTATCCTCACATTGATCACAATAGCTTCTGTCCTTTGCATGAATAAGTGCTACAGACCTTTGCATAAGCAAGTGATACATATCTTCAACGATACTTCTCTTTGGTTCATAGATGCAGACTTTAGACTTTAGATCAGGTGGTTTCATTTTTTGTGAGAAGAAATACTTCACATAACATATCTTGTGTCATATGATTGCAATGAGATGATCTCGCATCATTAGTCTTTTAGGACCGATCTTATTCATTTAGCAACAACCTTTAGATTAGATAATCCTTTGTTGATCTTTTGTATTTCCAATGCCCCTTATTTGTTGTCAGTTTCGTCCTTTGTTACCATCAAGTATTTCTATGAGTTACTTATATTAGGCCGGCCTTTTCCATTTTGGATCTCGTAATGCTTCACTATGTATAGGGATGTTGACATGTAATATTTGAATTTTGCTCGCCCAGAACTAATACTCAATTTATGAAGATCAAAAATGGATTGTGGATACATCTGCTAACTAGATTCCAAAGAGGTGATATAACTTGAACTCCTCAGAAAAGTTCGAATGAATATCATATAGTAGAGAGCTTTAGATGTCTTAGCACAAACTTTTCTTCAACCAAAGATACGTATTTTTCTGTCGAGTATAGCTTTGGACATTTTGCATCCTCAGGTGTTCAAATTTTCAAAGGTAGTTCATATAATGGAGGAATGATGGCATAGGTAGGCACTGTACCACTTTAGTCTTCTATTCAGACTTGTAGGATTGCTTGAGCGAGAGAGGTGTGTCAATCAATATTGCTTTTCAACCTTGCTCCCATATAGTGATGCTCAAATATTAGTTTTTGGTCTACCACAGTGACTCGGTCCGTCCTTTTACACAGGGAACTTAGATCACATTTCTTCAGTATATCACAAACTTGGATTTTGATACCTTTTACCATAGAGACCTATGAGTTCTTTTCAGAATCTTATTATAGAGGCTCAAAATTGGTCACATAATTAAACTTAATTCCTTCTATTTCGGACCTGATTTGCAATGGGTGTTAGAGAGAAAGGCATAGATGTTCTTTTTGTCCATGAGTTTTGCCTTGTCATCTTTTCCTTAGACCGCTCTTCAATCTTCCTAGCTCTGATACCATGCTGAAAATCAAATGCATGATAGAATTTCTTACATGATAATTACTTGTGACTTTTTTATATATGTTTTTCCATTTAGTATTTACTTCATTAGGTCATCAAGCAACTATACAAGTACAATACACAAAAGGACAAGCGACACCATAAATTAGGCTAGTGGCCAGGGAAAAACGAACGAGGGGAAACCCATCAATCCTTTCTTTATAGAATCTTTAGTCAAGAAAAGAAATCTAAGTCAACCAACCAGTAACCCAAGTGCCAAGTTAGCCCTCTATCTGTCCATAATATTGTTTGCAAGACTGTCACGATTCTATCCTTAGGATGCAATATAACACTGAAGTAAAAGTGCCTAAGGAAAGTTTATTAGAAAGCTTATTCTGAGACCTTTCCAATGGTATATGGCACTCCCTCTAATTCTAGAGGAATGAGGAGACATGAAATATTTCATTAGGATGACCCAACCAAAATACATGTAGGCCAACCCAACCAGTTTCATAAGTGAGCCCTATAAGTGAATGCGCAAACACTATAAATAAGGGCATATGAGTTCATTTGAATGCAATCCAAGAAATAAGAAATTTGAGGTTGAAAGAGGAGATGATGAATAACTTTTGGGGTGGTTCTTGGAGTCTAAAGGTGGAAGCAAAAATGTGATTTATGGGTTGAATGAGTCATCTAGGAATTTTCGCTTTAACCTTTTTTTTTGGGATGTATTGGAACATGAACCTTGGATGATACAAATAGAAGATCTTCATGTACCTATGGTTCAAATTTTGGACCTTATTTTTGTTGAATTTTCTACAATAATACACAGTAGAAATTGATCTGATAATTACTTCCTAATGATATTCAACAAAATGATCTTGTGTCACATATAGCATTGACCAATTATACACAATAAATCTTAATAGTAATGCAATGATAATAGTAAGGTCATAAAGGGACAACCAAGCAAAATAGAGACAACAAACTTTCCCTGGGAGACCCAAACTTGGGAGAAAACCAAATAGATTTTCTTCTAGGTGAAATTGTTCCTCAACAATATTTACAATTCGAAGAATATTCTAGAAATTTGTGCCAAAATCCAAGTCCAAGATACTAGTAAAAACTGGTCAAATACCTTCCAGTCAACACTATTCAAACCAGCTAAAAGTGCAAAATTCAAGGTTCGTCAACTATCAAAATTTCGGTTTGTGCCCAAGTTTGTGTTGAGATTTGTAGCTTGGGAGGTATGCCAAGCCGTTGGGTTTGGGGTTTGGAGGAATGGGCAGCAAAAAAATGGTTTGTGGGCCTAGAACGCAAGGGAGGGCTTTTGTACCCAAAAGTGTGGGGCCAAAACAATGAGGAGTTTTATTGGTTTGACTCTTGGAGATGGAAGAGGACTCTTAGAGAAGAAAGAGGCAACTTCAAGCACCAAGATCGAAGGTCTACAACACAAGATATGAATTTTTGTTTATATGTGTGGGCTAAAATTACACAAAAAGCAAGTCAACCTTGTGTTAGAGGTGGCCTTTCATGGGATGTTTGTTGCACCCACAAGAAGGTATAAATAAAGGGAGCTGTAGATCTCATTGGACACATCCAAGAGCAACAAGACATAGTAATACATCATGTGAAACTAGAAATAGAGCCTAGAAACCAAACAAAGGAGGAAAGGAGCAAAGTTTTGGGTCTTTTTATGACTGTTTGGAGGGCCGAGTGCAAGATCAATTAGACCAAAGCTTCAAGGGACGGATCTAGGTTGATTTGTGTGTGTTTTTGTGTGGCATAATTCTCTGTTGTGTGGGCCGCACGGTTCTGTAGTTTAGGGAAGGTCGAGTCCTGTTTGGGCAACCTTAGGGGAGGTTGTGATCCTTGTTTGTGGAGCAGACCGTCTAGACTTAGCAAGGAGGGAAGGCTGCAATTTAGAGGGTTGTTTGGAGCATTTGAGAGGGCTAAACAATGACTATTAGAAGCCCTAACCAGAGAATCAAATTTACAACAACGTACACCAGTCTAGGAGCAAGGAAAAGAGGCATGTGTTGATGTGTTTAAGTTGTGTTGTTACTAGAGGATAGAAGGTCCAGTTTGGACAGTTTATGGTTGGGTGTCTCAAGGCTGTTGGAGGGCAACGAGAATGTGCTCAAGGGAGCCTTAAGAGAAGTCTCTTGAAGGACAAAGAAGACTACTAGGAGAGGCAGATTTATGTAAGCTCAGGACTGATCCTTGAAGGACAAAGGAAGGAGGTCAAGGGAGCAGATTACATCAGCCCAAGTTCATTGAAGAGAAGGACATCTTGTAGTGATAGGCGATAACCCTCCGACCCAAAGTTTGTCTTCATTGGACCAACGCAGGAAGGCATTAGAGGGATGAAGTCCCAAAGGAGCTGAGGAGCAGCAATCGGCAACAGAGTTGTGAACAACTCAACAAGAGTCTATATGTGTTGATGTGTTGAAGGACTAACAATCACATAGAGAGCAGTTGGAGACACTGAGTTTAGTGACCTAAAGGAGCATGACCATTGATAGAGATAGGAGTTGTAGATTGGGAGGGGAAGGACCAACATTTGTGTTCAGTGTACGACAAGAGGAGTTGTGGTTGTTGACTACATCAGCTATGTCGTCAGAGTATCTTGTTCTTGTATTCTTGTTTCACTGGATATATGAGGGCCATTATCCATTATTAATTTATGCTTGAAGGTCTATTTCTTCTAGCTTTTATATTACATTGCATGCCATATCATTGGATATCTCTCATGTTGAAGAAAGTGTAGCTAGATTCAGTATTTACAAATGTAACTTTGATCTTTGTAGTTGTCAAGAAAAAGAAATATTATTTTTGTAAATTATAAGAATGAGTTTCTTGCTCATTCCATAGGTCTAGGAAAGTCAAAAAGTCAAAGGCATGTAAAGAGCTCTTCTTGAGCATATGTGTAAATATATATACTAGTCTAAAAATCCCTCCAAGACAAGCACAAAGAAATCTTCCTGCAAAATGATGAAGAAAACAACTAATAAGTTGGCCTCAAAATGAAAATTAATGTTGTGTCGACTCAATAAAGTGACATAAATTCAAGGTGACATGTAGTTGTCAAGAAAAAGAAATATTATTTTTGTAAATTATAAGAATGAGTTTCTTGCTCATTCCATAGGTCTAGGAAAGTCAAAAAGTCAAAGACATGTAAAGAGCTCTTCTTGAGCATATGTGTAAATATATATACTAGTCTAAAAATCCCTCCAAGACAAGCACAAAGAAATCTTCCTGCAAAATGATGAAGAAAACAACTAATAAGTTGGCCTCAAAATGAAAATTAATGTTGTGTCGACTCAATAAAGTGACATCAATTCAAGGTGACATGTCGACTTATTTATAGCAGTGTTGCGATGTTTTAAAAAAATCGCGATTTTTTAAGTTTGCTTATAACATCGCCTGATTTTTTGAAGTTTTTTTTTTTTTTTTTTTCTAAATTTTTTTTTTTATTTTTTAAATATCGCTGAAAAATCGCGATCCGAGCAGAAAAAATCGTGGCCCTCCGGGACAACGTGTTTTAAAAGCGATTTCATGAGTTTTATTTGTCATTTATAGCAGACAACAGACTTGTTTGAGAGCTGAGGAGGAGAGGAAGGCGATTAATAGGGCAGAGGAGGAGAAAAACGAGAGATTTTAGCATCCCAAGCAAGAGAAATTTGTGTTTGGACCAAATTTCTTCGGCAAACCATGGTTTCCAGGTATGGGCACCAAATTTGGCCATTTTTTTGGTTTTTTTCTTGTTTTTGCTTGGGTTTCTATAACCCATTGATTATCAATGATTTTTGAGTGGATTTGATTGTCTTTATTTTTTCATTTTTGTTGCATAGAGTGGAGAGGGTTCATTTTGGTAAAAAATGCAAAAACTTGATTGTTAGATTTATTAGTTTAATTTTTTCTTGTGCTCTTTTTTTTTGCATCGTTTTTGATTGGGTTTGAATGTGCATTTTTTCTATTATTGTTGGATTGAGTTGAAGTTTTTTTTTTTGGTCAAAAATTCAATGTGTTGTGTCATGTATGTAATTATTATTATTTTTTATTAACTTGCAATTCTTCTTGTGCCATAGGTTCAAGTTTCAAGTTTCAACTTTACACTTCATCTTACATTAAAACTTGAGAGTTCAACCAAGTTAAAAACATGCCAAGGAAATTGGACCCTTTGTGGGAATTTGGTGAACTTGATGGAGGGTTTGATAGATCAAACTTGTCTTGCAAGTTGTGTGGGCATCATATGATGGGGGAGGTTTATAGATTGAAGTATCACTTTGCACAAATCCCTAGACATGAGGTAGGGCCTTGCACTAATACAAACACAAAAATCTTCCAAAGAGCCCTCAGATAATTGGAAGAATTAGAGCAAGCCAAACTGTCCAAGTAAAATCTAAGGAAGCAACTAGCAAGAAGAGTGTTAGGAGGTGAATATGAAAGTGGCACTGGTTCTACTTCAGCATGAATATCTACAACCAACGCTGTAGCTACCTCATCATTTTTTGTTCCTAGAACCACGACTGGTTCACAACCATCTATCTCTTCAATACTTAAAAGAAAAAGGAGAAAGGAGAAAGAAGAAACTAACAAGTTGTTGGGCAAGTTTCTCCTTTGGAGTGATATTCCTTTCAGCATTGCAATGAATAATCCATTTTTCTAGCTTGCTCTTGATGCTATTGCAATTGTTGGTCAAGATCTCATTAGTCTTGGTAACAAGGATGTCCACAGTCTTAACATAATTATGATGAAAGGATCTCATAAGTGACACTCTATCACGACATAAATCAAGTTGTTGTCATGATCCTATCATAGTTATGATCTCGTTCTTGATGGAGACATAGTCACAAAGGTTATGATCTCAGTGAAGGACAATAAAGATATTACAACAGTAATGAAGTGGTGCAGTAATGGTGCAACAATGATGATGAGCTTAGCATTGACAAAGAAGAAAAGATTGGTGTTTTGGTCTTTGAGTGGCCTAGTAGGTCAAGGGTCATGGTCTTGGTATTCGTCAATTAGAATCTGTATAAGAAGAATTTTGTGCAGGTTTTCCTCTCCAAGAGGGGGAGGTTTTGGCCTTGGCAAGATGCCAACATCTTGTGTTCTTTTCTCTTTGCTTTGGTAGCTATTTGATGAACTAAAGAAGACACACATTAATAATAATAAGTGAAGATTGATATAAGAAGAAAAATTGAAAACACCTCACAAATAGTTATCATGCTAAGAAGAATCTATTCAACTCTAACTGCCCTAGATTCTTCAACATGGTATAAGAGCTATGGTTGCAGTCTAAGGAAGGGCAGAAAAGAGACATACAAGAATTCGTCTTCATGGGCATCAAAGCAGGTTGAAGGGTTTTGTCAAGATTGAAGGGGTAAGTCTACAACAAGCAAGTCTACAATAGTATATGAAGTATCAACTTCGGTAATTACAATCATGCACTCAACTTCAGTTATCAACTCATGTTCAGTTCGATAGAGTATATCAATGTCATTTTTGGGATCCTCACTCCTTGATCAATGAACTTTCTCTATGCAATAAAAGACAATCTCGACATAAATTATAGTCTCAGGTGTATATATATATATATATATATATATTATATATATATATTGCAGAAGTGATCCAAGGAGTACCTCTCATACCACTGTCTCAATCTAGTTACTGCAACAAGGCAGTTTTGGTGATAAGTCAGTCTCTCTATACGGTGCTACCCATAGTTTAGTTTTCTATGTTATTCAATGACAAGTTTGGGCTCTCAAATTTCAATATAGTGCCTCTTTACACAACTCGTATGTACAATGCGCATAGACATCATTGTCTCAGTACGGTGCCATATCAATATACTTGTCACAGTCTTGGATTTTGTCTATGAACATGATCTGAATAGCATGGTGCTCGTATCAGAACATAAGTCTCTCTATATCACTATCGTAGTTTGGATAATGCTCGATGTAGGTGCTCGCTGATGCACTCCGAGGAATATTGAGTGTGAAAAAGTCCACTTGTTGAATAACAGTATCACTAGCATGTCAACGATGTTTTCAAATGTAGAAGTCAGAAGTACCTTAAAGATGAGTTGGGAGTCAAGATGATCTCAAGGCCACGAAGCAGTTTTGGTGATGTCAATATCACAAATGTCATGGTGCTAGAAGGTCTCCAAGCGAGTCTTGATAAAAGGATACTAGTGATGGGCAACTCAAGCAAAGGAAGCATCAAGGTGAAGATCTCCTCTTCACATGTGAAGTAAGTATCTTTCATGTTTAATCAATTTTTGGTTTAATGACTTTGTTTTGCAAGGAAATAGAAATACTAGAGGATAGTCATTGTCCTCATGAAAAAGGTCCTTTCATAGAATAAGGAGGATTGTCATAATCCTCATAGAAAAGAGAAGACACATCACTTAGACCTACACAAAAGTAAAGGTATCAAAGAACGAAGGAATATCTTCATGAGATCTCAATTGGGAGATCTAGGAAAGATGATAAGAAGAAGGATATCTCATTCAACAATTTGTGGTCTCTATGCTAGATAGAGAAAGACAATTTGAGGGTAAAAATATTGAAGGCAAAAAGAACTAAGACATTTGTGGAAAAGAAAGGGGAAAGGAAAGTTTGGTCTTCAAACAAGACAGAATAGTATAAGATTCAATGTTATGGAAAGAACATGGATAGAAGCTTATATCGCCGGAAAGATGAAGGAAAGGCCAAAGAGAGAGGGAGCAACAAATCTCCTCTATGATTAAGATGACCTCCCTCACAAAAGGGGTCCTACCACAAGCTCCTAAATCTTTAGATATGACCATGATATTAAGATGCATCATGGCATCATGAAAACATTAGAAGCAAGAGCTCATAGCATCACCATGGGAATCATGAAGAAAAAATCCATGGCAGTCAAACATGAAGGACATAACTCTTGGGAACCTCATTGGACATTGAAGGAAAGGAAGAATTCATCTAGGATAGGTCTCATCATACATCAAGTCAAAAGGGAAACACCTGCCAGATGAGGATATATAAGATGCTCAAGATTCTTTGATAGAATCCTAATTGGAGGATTCAATAATCTAGAGAGGAAGCATGTATTTCATCAAGAACTCCAACTTGTGGAATTCATGGATGATGTTATGGTGACATAAGATGAAAAGCAGATCAAGAGGTTGAAGGCACTTCAATCAAGGAAGCTACTGGAAGAAGCCTAGATGACCTAAAGGTAAATTAAGGTATGTATGCTTGTGGTTAATATTATAATGTCATGTCACATGGTTGCAAGTAACATGGATCATTACTTCTATCTTGAGAAGCTTGATCAAGAGAAAAAGGATCTCCTCCTTTGAAAGGAAGTAAGAAGGCATAAGACGCACTAGATGAAATCAATATAATATGTCCTCATATGACGTATGAGTGGTTGATCACAAATAAGAAACTTTGATTAAAAGCACCTGGGAATGGAATGTGTGGAGAAGGAAGAGATCGTGAGATATGCAACCCTAATGAAGGTAATCAACATCCAAAAGATCAAGAAGACTTGACTAGAAAATCTCCCGGAAAGATATGAAGACTCTGATGGAAAAGATGAAGACCCTTGACAATGGATATCTTTGTGTTGATTTGAGGTAGCATCAGATGTGCTCTAGCCACGAAAATTGGTTGAGAGGCCTAAGGCACATGAGATCTCAATACCCAGGAAAGGTTTGGGCAAATTCTAAACAGTTTGGGAGATATTAAAATAATTAATATTTTTAATGAAGTCCCTAAGTCTAAACTTAGTGAAAATAAAATATTAATGTGAATTAATATAAAATTGTGTTAGAATGGTCCAAAAGTCATGGATCAAGCTAGATCTAACCTTAGCTGTTGATTAGGGACTTAATCTCAACCATTGATTTATCAACGAGAAAAGTATAAGAGGAGGCTTGAGGGTCACTTGGAGAACACACTGAGGGAGACCAGTCAGTTCAATTTCTGTAGCGGGGTTAGTTGAGAAATTGAACTAGTGGTCTGGTGAGCAGTCAGGAGGCAGCAAGTACGGAACAGAGACGGGATCAACCACTAGAGATTAGCGCTGAGGCAGGAGAGGCAGACGCAGAGGCAGCAGGAGACTATGCAGTCATTAACTGGGCCTGTGTGGGTGACGTAGAGAGGCCCAGGGTTGACACAGTCAAGTAGGGGCTGACACAGTCAAGCAGGGGCTGACACAGTCAAGCATGGGCTGACGTAGAGGGTCTGAGAGCCACGCAGAGGTCAGCCGGGCTGACACTGAGATTGGGAGAAGTGTTGGAGAATTTTTTTCTCTGTGGGCAAGCCCGTTTAGCACCCTGTTGTACTGAAGAATTGCTGAATAATAGAAACCTCCCTGGCTGCATCGGTTTTCCCACATTGGGTTTTTCCAGGGATTGTTGTCCAAAATAATTGTGTCAATGTGTTGACTCTTGTGCATATGTTTGTTTCTGTATTACAATGTGATGTTTGCAACAATATTTATTTTAATGTTTATTTAAGTAATTTCATAAATAACTTATTGTGGAATAAGTAGGAAAAGTAAATCAGTTGTTGCAGTGATAGAATTTTCACACTTTGGGAGATGTGTCAACATGTATGTTGGATGTTGATACCTACATAAAGATGTCATGATGAAGAGCCATTTTGTAAGGTATGATTTGATGTAATATGATGTTTTGATTTCTTGAATAATATCTGGATAATGCAGGGCTACTCGAATAAGAGTTTTAAATACAAGTACAACTAGCATTCGTGTGGTGGATACAAGAAGCATGATGAAGAAGTAGCCATATGACGAAGGTTCCAAATATGAAGAAAGCCACTTTCCATGAAGAAAGGAATGACATGACAAGTGAAAGAGGAAAGTGATCAATGGTTTTGGCCCTACAAAGAAGAAGCTCAACTGAATTTCATGACATCAAGAAAAGAAGTTGATCTAGCAGCTGAGGGAACCATGAAGAAGAAGATACTGATGTATAGAAGAATCCCTAGCCAAGAGGGAGCTTTGACAAGTTCCTAATTAAAAGGGAGGTTGAGCAAGTTTCTAATTAGAGGAAACTTGGGCATATCTTCCCTAGTTGAGAGGGAGAGATAGACACAACATTCTTGTCTTCACTTAGGAAGAAAGAATGGGAGGATTGGGTAATCATCTGGCATCTGATGCTCTTTCAGGATGTGTAGGGCATCCAAGATAAGAGTAGGCAAGAGAATCGATATTTTTTGAGGGCTAGGAACCTAAGATAAGAATAGTCCTAGAAGATCATACTCAGTGAACAACCCGGTGGGTATATACCTTGAGAGACAATGATGAAGGTGTCTATAGTCATTGGTCTCGCCAACATTGGGCTCTGATCTGATGAGAGATAGAGTTGTTTGTCAAGGCCTTGCTATAGACAATGTTGGTTACTATGATGCTATAACAGATGGGTTACCGATCTGATTCTTCTTATGAGAAATTCTTCAGATTGAGAATGACCAAGTACCATTATAAATACCTCCCTAGTTAAGAGGGAGTGTTGAAGAACGTGTAACTAGGTTCAGCATTTACAAATGTAACTTTGATCTTTGTACTTGTCAAGAAAAATAAATATTATTTTTGTAAATTATAAGAATGAGTTTCTTGCTCATTCCATAGGTCTAGGAAAGTCAAAAAGTCAAAGACATGTAAAGAGCTCTTCTTGAGCATATGTGTAAATATATATACTAGTCTAAAAGGCCCTCCAAGACAAGCACAATCCTCCAAAGACAAGCACAAAGAAGTCTGCGTGCAAAAAGATGAAGAGAACAACTAAGTCGACCTCAAAATAAATATTAATGTTATGTTGACTCAATAAAGAGACACAACAATTCAAGGAGACATGTCGGCTTATTTACTTCGACCTAACTACTATAAATAACCCGCTGAGGTCACCACAGAAAACAAGAATTTCGAACACATTGAATTTCAAATGGGTGTAGGATCTCGGATGGCACAGTGAGTACACCTCTCTGAAATCTCGGACATGTAAAGGACAGGGATCCCAGACTAATATAATACAGTATTACAGTGTTTCGGTTAGAGGAGTCTACATTTTGGGATGAATATTACAGGGGTACATACTCTCACAATCTCAACATAATAAGATGAAGTATAGTGATGTATTCTTGGCATGACAGTGACAAGCATGATTCTTGTTGAAGATCTCAATAGTCTTGGTAACAAGAATGTCCACAGTCTCAACATAATTATGATGAAAGGATCTCATAAGTGACACACTCTATCACGACATACATTAAGTTGCTGTCATGATCCTATCATAGTTATGATCTCGTTCTTGATGGAGACATAGTCACAAGGGTTATGATCTCAGTGAAGGACAACAAAGATGTTACAACAGTAATGAAGTGGTGCAGTAATGGTGCAACAATGATGATGAGCTCAACATTGAGAAAGAAGAAAAGGATTGGTGTCTTGGTCTTGGAGTGGCCTAGTAGCTCAAAGGTCACGGTCTTGGTATTCGTCAATTGGAATCTCTATAAGAACAATTTTGTGCGCGTTTTCCTCTCCAAGAGGGAGAGGTTTTGGCCTTGGCAAGATGCCAACATCTTGTGTTCTTGTCTCTTTGCTTTGGTAGCTATTTGATGAACTAAAGAAGACACACAATAATAATAATAAGTGAAGATTGATATAATAAGAAAAATTGAAAACACATCACAAATAGTTATCATGTTAAGAAGACTCTAATTAACTCTATATGCCCTAGATTCTTCAATAGCTCAAGCCCTAACTTTTAATAGTTGTCTAATATATCTAAGAGGACTATGAAAGAGTACTTGAACCTTGGCAAAGATAATCTTAGTGTTCTAGGTTACGCCAACATCCTTTCCCCAACCATTAGAATTTGCATCACCTTAAATTTTTCTTGTTGAATATCCTTATGTATTTTTATAGGGAAGCTTCCCTTTGTGGTATTTAATGTGAAAATTCTACCATTGCAACAACTAATTTACTTTTCCTACTTATTTCACCATAAGTTATTTACTCAATAAACATTAAAATAAATACTGCTGCAAATATCACAACGTAATACAGAAACAAACATATGCACAAGAATCAACACATTGACACAGTTATTTTGGACTAAGGTCCGCGGAAAAACCCAATGTGGGAAAACCGGTGCAGCGAGGGAGGATTTTATTATTCAACAGTTTTCTAGTACAACAGGGTGCCAAATTGGCTAACCCACAGATAGACAAATTTTCCAGCACTTCTTCTTAACCCAACATCAACCCTACTGAGCTTTGCATGACCTGAAACCCTCTACGTTAGCCTGTTGAGACTCTACGCAACTTCTCTGTCCTTCTGTGTCACTCCTGTAGCCTCTATATGGATGACACAAGCCTTGCTGGCTCTGCGCAGTCTCTGTTGCCTCTGCGTGGCTCCCTCTAGCCCTGCGTTTGACTTTTCTGCCTCTGTGTTGATCTCCCATCTCTCTGTTTCGTACTTGCTGCCTCCTAACTGCTCTCTAGACCAGTGGTTCAATTTCTCAGCTAACTCTGCTCTAGAAATTGAACTAACTGGTCTCCTTTAGAATGTTCTCCAAATGACCCTCAAGCCTTCTCTTATACTTATCTCGTTGACAAATCAACGACCGAGATTAAGTCCCTAATCAATGGCTAAGATTAGATTTGGCTTGATCCATGACTTTTGGACCATTCTAACGGAGTTTTATATTAAATACACATTAATATTTTATTTTCCCTAAGTTTAGACTTAGGGACTCCATTAAAAATATTAATTATTTTAATATTTCCCAAACTGTTTAGAATCTACCCAAACCCTTTCTGGGTATTGGAGACCTCATGTGCCTTAGCCTCTCTACCAATTTTCGTGGCTAGAGCACATCCGATGCTACCCCAAATCAACATTCCCTCTCAACGAGGACTGTGCTCTAGTAATACTCGTCACTGAGTATCACTCTGATCATCTGCCATCGGTCCCTGTGCTGATGCTAAGCCTCCCTACCAAACATCCTCTGTATTGCTGCATCCTGTACTGCTGCCCATGACTCTGCTATTGCCACTGCTGCATTTGTATGACAACTCCCTCTGCATTCGTGCTGTTGTTGGTCCTTTCTCCCAACACTGCATCCACACTACAACTCGCTCTGCGTCTGTACTGTTGCTGGTCCTTTCTCCCAACATTGCATCTTCACTGCAACTCCTTCTTCATTTGTGCTACTAACACATTCATCTCTACTTCTGAAAGGGGTTCTTTACCATTCCCATCTTTTCCCTGAAGTAGTCAAATTTTGACTATATCTGCTCCCTGTTCTCCTGTAGGAGTGTAGCTCAACTGTACAAGTCTTCGTTGGACACAGTCTCTGACAAAGTGACATCGGATATCAATATGCTTCAACCTATCATGAAACACTGGATTCTCAGAGAGTGTGATGCAACTATGATTATCACACATGATCCTGGTCACCTCCATATTTCTTCTGAATAGGTTCATCAACAGTTTTCTAAGCAATATGGCCTCACATGACGCTGTTTTTGCTGCCATATATTCTGCCTCAGATGAGCTCAAAGCCACGAAGTTTTGTTTCCTATTGCACCAGGAGGTCATTCCTAATCCAATGTTGAAACAGTACCCAGAGGTACTTTTCCGATCCACTGAACTTCTTGCCCAATTTGCATTAGTAAATCCACTCAACCTTATTTTCTTCCCCTTGGTTTATAAGAGCCCATAATCAATTGTTCCCTGTAAATACCTGAGAACGTGTTTGGCTGCTGCTTTGTGTGCCCTCTTTGGTTCCACCATGAGCTGACTGAGGGTGTTGACCGCGTAGCAAATATTTGGCTTGGTATTGACCAGATATATCAGGGACCTTATGAGCTGCTAGAATAGGGTGGGATCGACATCCTTGTCTTCTGATGCATCAATCTTTTTCCAGTTGGTGATCATTGGCGTAGCCATAGGTCTACAGTCTCCCATCCGGAACCTTTTCAGGATTTCTGTAGCATACCTCCCTTGCCCAAGGAAGATTTCTCCTTTTTGCTGCCAAACTTCCAACCCGAGGAAGTAGTGCATTCGTCCCAGATCCTTCATATCGAACTCTGTGGCTAGATTATTCTTGCAGTCCTTAATGAGTCTGGATGATCTTGTCAGAAAGAGATCATCCACATATAATACTATGATAAGTGGCTCATTCTCTACGACTAGATAATAGAGATTCGGATCCACGTCACTCTTGACAAACCCCATCTTCTACAAGTAGCCATCTATTCGACCATACCACACCCTCCGTGCCTGCTTTAGCCCATGCAAGGCTTTCCTCAGTCTGCATACATGAGACTTCTTCTCATGAGTTTCAAAGCCCTCTGGTTGTTCAATGTATACCTCTTCTTCTATTACCTCATTTAGAAATGCCGTCTTGACATCCATCTGATGGATCTCCCATCCCATCTAGGTTGCAAGAGATATCACGATCCTAATAGATGTATATATGGCTACCGGGGCGAAGGTTTCCTCATAGTCAATCCCTTCCTTTTGAGCATACCCCTTAGCCACAAACCTAGCCTTGTATTTCTCAACACTTCCGTCCTCAGCATATTTGATCTTGTAGATCCATCTTGAACCTACCACATATCTGTCTTGAGGCCTTGACACCACCTCTTAGACATCGTTCACCATTATGGAGTTATACTCTACCATCGCATCTAGCCAGACTAGATGCTGAGCTGCCTCTTTGAAACTGGTAGGCTCTCCATCTTGAGCTACTAATGCTTGATATCTGTTTGGTTATTTTCGCTCCCTCTTATTGTTCCTTGGCTCACCAATGAAGTTTCTACATCACGCAGAATCTGACGAAGTTCCCTACTAGTTCTTCCTCTGCCAGCAGGTGCTCCTGTTCGCTCCTCCTCTTCATCATGAGAATCTTCCCGACCTAAGGAAGAATTCTTCACTTCTGTTGGTTGAAGAGGCATGACCAACGGATCCTCTTTCGACTGCTCCTCGAAAGGCATTTCATGAGATCTTCTGAAGCTCTGTCCTCCATGAACTTTACATCTCGTCGTTCTACTACCTTCCTGCTCCCTGGAAGATAGATTTTGTATGCCTTAGTGTTGCCTGCTATATCCCACCAAATATACCTTTTCTGTAGTCTGATCCAGTTTCTTCCTCTTTTCTTCCGGTATGCGACAATATGTTAAACTTCCAAATATCTTGAAATGGCTGACTTTAGGCATCTTCGCAGTGAAGACTTTCTTTGGAGTAATCTTGCCCAATGCCCGATGAGGAGTCCTGTTTTGAATGTAGGCCGCTGTGTTGCATGCTTCCGCCCACAAGAATTTTGGCATATCTTGATCATACAACATGGCCCTAGCTGCTCCTACAATAGTCTTGTTTTTCCTTTCTGCCAACCCAGTCTGCTCCAGATTGTAGGGAGTTGTCCTCTCTCTTCTGATGCCCTCCTTAGAGAAATAATCAGTGAAGTCCTTATCGACATACTCTCCACCATTATCTGAGCGCAAAAATTTTATTTTCTTCCCAGTCAGATTCTCCACCAGAGCCTTGAACTCCTTGAATCGATAGAAAACCTCATCTAGTTTTCAGAAAATAAATCCAAGTTTTCCTCTAGTGGTCATCAATGAAGGTAAGGAAATACTCGGCACCACTGAGAGCTTTGATGCACATAGGTCCGTAGATATTTGAGTGTATCAATCCTAGTACACTCTTGGCCCTGTTTTTGCTCCTAGGAAATGTCGCCTTGACATACTTTCCTAGAGCGCATCCCCTGCATACATCATTTCATTCCGTACTCAGATCCAGAACTCTTGTTACAATGCTCCTGAGAATTCTCAGAGCTCCTTGGTGCAAGTGACCCAACCTTTTGTGCCATAGTTCGTTCAAGTCCTTGTCCCCATGACTGCCTATTATTAGTGCCATTGTTGGTTCTAGTTGTAATCTATACAACCAATTACTTTTGATCCCGATCTGCACCTTCTTTTTCTAGCTCGGGTGTTTGACGTATACCTTTTCCTTGATGAAGTAGACGCCAAAGCCCTTGCCTTGTAGCAGTGACACGAAAGGTAAGTTCATCCCCAATCCTGGTACATGCAACACATGTGTGGCACGGAATTGCTCTCCCGATTTTGTATGAAAAACTATGGTACCCTTGCCTATTGGAGTACACTTTGCCTTGTTCCCCATGGTGATCTGAAAGTTCAACTTCTCTTCTCAATATTTTGAGAAACGCTCCCTGATTCCCATCATATGCCACGAGCCTCCACTATCTATATACCATACTTCTGATGATGCAGCACTAGTCATGCACGCCATTTCTTCTTCCAGCTTGGAAGCCAACATAGAGAAATCAAAATCTCTTTCTCTTGTGCAATCTTCTGAAGATCTGCGTGAGTCCCCTAAGGTGGATGCCTCTGCATCGTGGTCTCGACCCATAACTGATTTTCCCTTTCTGTCTCTGATTACTTGCTCTGATACCATGTGAAAATTCTATCACTGCAACAACTGATTTACTTTTCCTACTTATTTCACGATAAGTTATTTACTTCAATAAACATTAAAATAAATACTGCTGCAAATATCACACCGCAATACAGAAATAAACATATGCACAAGAATCAATGCATTAACACAGTTATTTTGGACTAAGGTCCCTGGAAAAACTCAATGTGGGAAAACCGGTGCAGCAAGGGAGGATTTTATTATCAAGCAATTTTCTAGTACAACAGAGTGCCAAACTGGCTAACCCACAGATAGACAAATTTTCCAGCACTTCTTCTGAACCTAGCGTCAGCCCTACTAACATCTGCGTGACCTGAAATCCTCTGCGTCAGCTTGTTGAGACTCTACGCAGCTTCTTTGTCCTTTTGCGTCACTCCTGCAGCCTTTGCGTGGATGACGCAGGCCCTGCTGGCTCTGTGCAGTCTCTGCTGCCTCTACGTGGCTCCCTCTGGCCCTGCGTCTGACTTTTCTGCCTCTGTGCTGATCTCTCGTCTCTCTGTTCCATACTTGCTACCTCCCGATTTCTCTTCAGACCACTGGTTCAATTTCTCAGCGAACCCCGCTCCAGAAATTGAACTGACTAGTCTCCCTCAGTGTGTTCTCCAAGTGACCCTCAAGCTTCCTTCTACTTTTCTCGTTGACAAATCAACGACTGAGATTAAGTCCCCAATCAACGGCTAAGATTAGATCTGGCTTGATCTATGACTTTTGGACCATTCTAACACAATTTTATATTAATACACATTAATATTTTATTTTACCTAAGTTTAGATTTAGGGACTCCATTAAAAATATTAATTATTTTAATATCTCCCAAACTGTTTAGAATCTGCCCAAACCCTTTCTGGGTATTGGTGATCTTATGTGCCTTAGCCTTTCTACCAATTTTTGTGGCTAGAGCACATCCGATGCTAAAATCAACATTTAATTTACCACTAAACAATGAAAGAAAGGCTGTTGAGATGACAATGGTGGCTGATATGTTGTTGCTGTAAAGTCTAGATTTTCTTAGTGGGGCTTTGCACTAGGCTTGCTAGATTTTGCGATAACATTACGAATGAAATGAACAATCTTCATTTACCAAAGCAATATCCAACAAAAGGAGGACATTAATCAAAAGTCCATATAGGAATTTTAAATAATTAAAGAAGAATATAAATGAATGATATTCCATTTACAATGACCTATGTGACAAAATGTATACACTTTGAGTGGTCATGAGGTTGATGAGTCTTGTCCTTTTCCTTACTACAATCTAGGTATTCAGTTAGAGAAACCTCTTGGCTTATATGCATAAGAAAATTTGAAAATATAAAATAAACTTGAGAAGTAATCACTTAACTTCTCTTTCTTTCCTTTCTATTCGTTGTACCTTCTGCCATCCTCCTGAGTTGGGGTCAACTGCAACCATTGCCTAATCACTCACGATTATCTTTGGTGTGTGTTCTTTGTCTGAATCTGAACTTTTTGAAAGATGAACTCTCTTTCTACCTGCCGTCCTATCATATTTGTCTGCGATATGTTTCTGTTGTTCTAGTTCATGGTTCGCTTCTGATTCTGTACCATTGTGCTTTTGGGTTTCATTGTCATTCTGGACCTGACTACCCCCTTGTTCTTGGTTTGGAGGGTTCTCTGTAATTTCCCCTTCTGCTTCCTTCGCAAGGTAGGGATCGAAAGGCTGCCATACTTTTGTTTTGTGGGACTGCCCTTTTTTTTTGGGTGTGTTTTTTCCTGAGGGCATGTGTCCATGATTAGCATTTGAATGCTATATTTTCATAATCCAAAAGTTGGGTGCATCGGAAGTTTTTATGTTTCAGATAAATAAGTTAATAACCCTTTCTTCATTCCGTTAGAGTCCATCTTTTTGAATTACTCCAAGGTGTTTCCAATTTGCTCAAGGACCTTGTGATACCAGAAATGAAGTGGAAGATTTGGTAGCCTCACCTATATTGACATTGTTGAGGCCACCCTTGTTGTGGCATCAAAATCTGGGAACGAAGGGGTAATGAAGAGCCATGCATTTCCCCAAAGTCAAGGCCCTTCCAAATCTTCCTGGGTATTGAATTGAACAATGAAGAAATATACTGAGCATAGGTATATGTCATGGTTGTTGGTCCAGGTCATAAAAGCCCATTGATGCAAAGCATCGAACCCAGGCTAAAAACTATTGAATCTACAAATCACTGCCCTGGATTGAAAAACAGAAAAAAACTGATTTACCTCTGTTAGGTTTACCTCCATGGCAGGTGCTTGTTGTTGTTCAACAATGTAGGGTCCAGGATTGTATTGTGGTGGATCTGATGAATTAAAGCCTTTACCCCGCGCCGCGTTCTTGTAGGAGGTTGAGCCTTCTGGGTTCCTGGATCCCGAAGCACCCCCTCCCAGCCTTAAATTCAAGACAATGATGTAATTTCTTGAAATGTTGTAATCCTGCAGCTGAAAAAGATCTTGTAGCCGCTTCCCTTCATGAATGAGACATTGTATATCTATAGGAAATCCCAACCAATTCTTTGTCTGCTGCTTGAGATTTGACCATTTAAACATTATTAAATTGGTTTTTTTTTAATTACCTAAGAATTATTTAATTTCAGATTTTGTCATCATATTTAACCATGTAATATGTTTCTCGATCCTTGAAGTAGACTTTTAGTCTAAATCATTCACATCGGTTGGTGAAAAACTAATAATGCTGCTTAGAGTTTATAATATTAAGATTGCTCGACAATGGCTACTTCAGTCAATGTTTATTAAAGATCTTTTCCTCTTTTATAATAACTCAAAAAATTTGCTGAAAATCTTCAAATGATGGCTACAGTAAAATGTTAGATCCTACAGGCTGCTAATAATATTCCGGCATCATCATATTGATAATACCTCTTTTGTGCAAGACACATAGATTAGTGAGGTTTCTAATTAAAACAGGTTTCATTATATATTGATGTGTTCATTGGACTGTTGTTTGCATTCTGTCTGAAATGGCATATTACAAAAGAATTTTTAAGATAAGGTGAAATTACATCTAGATAGTTGAATGTGGTCTAACTATTTGCGAGTCGATTGTCTTATGCAGGGACAGCGACCGCTTTCACTAAACGATGCAGAATCAATGCGACTTAATGCCATTGTGGCAATATTAAAAGACACTTCTCATTATCACACTAGTGCTTTTGCTGACACTGATATGAATATTATAATCAAGATGCTTACTTCATGGCCCGTTCAAATGTTATTTCCAGGTTAGCTAGTAATTCTCAAAATTAAGGATAAAATGGTTCAACTTGTGTAGGTGTCCTGATATTGGACCATATTTTGTGTTATGATTTCCTTTGTGTTATTGCACTCTTATGATTGCGTTGCATTAGACATTTATGGATTCCTACACTGCAACAGATGTAAAGAATGTATCCATTAGAATTTTGCATAGTATACGGTTGTATCGTCATATTTTAATCATACGGCAAATGTCATGATATTGAATTTATAAAAGCAACCTATTCTAATTATAACTATATAGTTAGTCTTAGGTATGATCAAGGAGTCCCTGTATTTTAGGACTGCATTTCGTGGACTTGGGTGGGGCAGTTTCTCTATATGTTCAATAAATCCCTTGTGTGTTATGTAGAAATCTATATTCAAATGGTCTTCATTAGCATGTCTCCAGTACACTACCATGCACAACAATTTAGCAAAGCATATTCAAACCAAACAAATATAAGCAAGACTTAGAAAGATATTTGATGATGAATCCTATGCTTCAAGATTTGCCATTAAAGTCTAAAACAAGACTTGTACAACCCAATATCCATGTGTGTCACAGAATCTCTCATCTGTCTGTTGTACAAATCAGGCAAATGAAGCCCTTTATTAATACACAATTTACCTTCTAGAGGCATCCAATATAATATAATAAAATTTGTGGGCCAACATAGCTACCTTGATGAAATACATCCATGAAGCAACATAAGAGGAGCATTATGGGGGCAATAGTGACTAAACTCCTTAGAAAGGTGTGACTAAAGCTTACATCACATAGGCTGCCACTTGGCAATATTAAACATCCTAACATTATGCCCCAATGTTTGATATTGCGATGCACAATACTTATTTTATTTAAGATAAGTTAATTTTATTAATGTCCAACAAATGACCATAATAGATCAACGGGACTGTCGGTTACAATGATTACATCATGCCAAGCCGGTGGACCAATCCCCTTTAACATTTCTTTTAAAAAGCAGAAAATACATCTATAATCTAGATAAACGCAAATGTAGAAGCTAGAAGCTGTTGGCTTCGAAACAAAGCATTGTGATGAAGCAGAGAAGGAGAAGAAGAAGAAGGAGCGATGAAGAAGGGAAGGGGTCTCTTGCACAGTTCCTACTCCTAACATCCGAGGTTGAGAGAAGAAAACTGAGAGAAGCTTGTCAAAGTCTGCTGTCCTGTGGGCATACTGGGCTATCGCTGCTGTCGCCTGGAGGTTCTAGGGCACCTCCCAGGGGTGGATCCAATCTTGGAGCACTAGTGTAGTCTGGTGGGTTGGTCCCCCCGGGACCGCACTGATCTGTTTTCAGCGTCTGCGGGTCATTCAATGGTTCTTTTGGTGCCCCGCGCTAATGGTAGTGCCCTAAAGAAGTCTGTGATCTTCTGCGTGGTGTCCGATCTGGTGGGGGCCTAAAGAAAACGAGACCGAAATCTGAAGGCCTCTTGGAGATAAAGTGCAAGACATCTCTGATCAACATATCTGAGGAAGCTGGTCAAAGTCTGAGAAGACTTGAAGAGACAATGGAAACAACCTCAAATCTCGTAGTAAGCAGGGCATCCGAAGATGAAGTGTGTCTCTGTCTCTATCTCCTGTAAGTGACAGAGCTGGCTGGAATATGTGGTGATCTGTCTCCGCCCGGAGTCTGTGAGACCCAACTCTGAGCTGCCCGAGGGGGATTCTAAGGGCATGCATCCAATGCTGGAATGTGTACTGGGGTCTGATGATGAGCCCATCCCTGATCTCCAGGCAATGCTCCGCGTAGAAGGCCATTTTTGGACTCAACCCAGCCATTTAAGGAGTAATTAATGCTATGTGTTAAAATAATAATATCATAGAGTGGACATAAGTCATATGTGATAAATGAGATTTATGTTAATGTAAATTAGGTGAGTGGTGACTCAATTCCCTAGAAAGATACGATTAAGCTTACATCACATAGTTTGCTACTAGGATATATTAAACATCCTAACATTATGGTCCAATTGTTAGATATTGCAATGCTATTTTTATTGAAGGAGTAATTAATGCTGTGTTAAAGTAATAATGTCATAAAGTGGAAATAACTCTGTAATGACCCAAATATAAAATTTGCAGAAAATAGCTTCAGAAATTTAAGCTATCAACACTATAAACAATTTGCACAAACTAAACCACAAAATTTACAACAAAAACGGTAAATAGAATCTGCAATTGAATAATAAACAATATAACCATGCAGAAGATCTCAGCCTTATTTTATTAATATGTAAATAAGATTGTACAAGAGCAAAAATATAGCTGAGATGATGGCCCCAATTAGATCTACAATAACGCCGCAACTGGCCTCCAAAACAAATTGAAAATCAATAAAATGCAACCTGTGAATCCTTAATGGATCCACCAAGGGAAGAGATGGGTTCTCGCCCACTCTCACTGAATCACCTGAGGGTTTCCGTCCTAGGGCTGCTGCTAAAGCAGAGAACCAGGTTCTCAAAACCTCACCACAAAGACAGTACACAAATCCAAGATGTCTCTAAATGACCTCCTCCTCCTCTTTTACAAATCTGATGGATAGATCTCCAAGCCTCTAGAAGCATCTTATTTTATTTTATGATTATTCTAGAAGCTCCTTCATTGACTTCATCTTAACTGACTTTTTAATTTTATTTCACTTAAGTCACTTTTGGGCCTTTTCCTCCAATTATCTTTTTTCCCTAATTAAATGACTAATTAAAGTAATTTTTAATCAAGAAAAATGGTAAATCACCTACCGTACTCTCTCTGACCATTGGAAGTCACTTCTCGACATCCCAACCTATAGATATTCTTGTTTTGGTTCCAATGAGTTATTACACTGAGGTGTTCCATCAAATAATCTGCATGGAATGCCACCTCAAGCATAATTAGTTTAGGCCCCATAATAATGCTGAAGTCGTCAAAATGCAACAGAATGAAAGGCAAGTTGTGTGGATGATGGAATATGCAAGTGTGCCATCGGATCCCATAAAAACTCCTCAAAACTTCCCCATGACCCCTGATGATGTAATTCTGCTCCTGTGGCCTGGCCATCACATACCCTGAAAGCCCATCTTGGTTGTACTATAAAGTGTTGGGTTGTGTTATATTTTTGGACCCTATATTAGGTTGGGCGAACCTATTTATGGTTTTCGGTCCATGGTTTTGGACGCGATGGTTTTCGGTCCATGGTATTGGATGCTTTGCATGTATAAATATGTATTGTAACATTGAAAGAAAAATAATGAAAAATCAAGCTGGTAGTCCCAGTTTTGGGATCTAGGGGAAAATCTCTGTGTATATGTGTTTTATGTGTTATGTTTTTGCTATTTTTTATTTTCTGCGTTTTAGAATTCGTATGCAGGGAATTTCTGTACGGGGTTAAAACCTACATTTGGTATCAGAGCTTTTTTGGCTTCAAGGGGATGCCTTTGTTGCTGAGGGGTTTCGCTTGGGCCTGTGGTAGACCCTATTCAATGGGAGATCTGCGAGATCGATTCTGGTGGTAAAAAAAGATGGCGAGTAGTGGAAATATAGAGACCGAGAAATTTAATGGTCACAGTTTTGAGTTGTGGAAACTCAAGATGGAGAATCTGTTGGTGGATAAAGATTAGTGGATCGTGGTAGATCCGGGTACTAAACCAACAGGAGCGTCCGATGAAGAATAGAAGAAGTTGGATCAGAAGGTAAAGAGAACTATACGATTGTGTGTCTCAGATTTAGTATTGTTGAATGTATCAGGGGAAGCTACGACGAAGGCTTTGTGAGACAAGTTAGGGACTTTGTACCAATCTAAGTCTCTAGTGAATAAATTGTTCCTGTGGAAAATGCTGTATAACCTGGGGATGAAAGATGGAGACTCGGTGACATAGCATCTGAACGCATTTAATACTGTGGTAAGTCAGTTAGCGTCTGTTGATATTAAAATTTCAGATGAAGATAAGTGCATCAGTTTGTTGTGTTCTCTACCCGATTCATGGGATAGTTTGGTTATTGCAGTAGGTGGCAATGCAACTGCCTTGCATTTTGATGAAATTGTCTCATCCATGCTAACAGAGGAGATGAGACGGAAAAATATTGAGAGCTAGAATGGTGATGCCTTGTCTGTATGAGGATGGTCCCAAAACAAAAACAAAAATAAGTCATCGAGTGGGAGATCTAAATCTCCAGGAAAACCTGTAAAGGTCGTGTGCTGGAAATGCTGAAAGGAAGGGCACTACAAAAGGGACTATAAATTTAAAGCTCATGATAAAGGAAAGGGATCTGATCATGCTCCTTTTGCAGAAGTGAAAACGACCTCAGATGAAGGTGGGGATGTGTACTTGGCTTCTTTAAGCACACATGTAGATCCTGAGGCATGGTTGATTGACTCAGGTACATCCTTTCACTTCACTCCCCATAGAGAGTGGTTCTGCGAGTATGATAAATACGATGGTGGTGCTGTCTTCTTAGGGGATGATAGGAAGGCTAGGATCATTGGTCGCGGAAAAGTAAAGTTGAAGTTACAAGGTGGAAGGGTTAGAACACTTTTGGGTGTTCTGCATATTCCTGCGTTAGCCAGAAATTTGATTTTTGTAAGCACGTTGGATGACGCAGGTGTAAAAACAGTGATCGAGAAGGATACCTGCAAGATGGTTTGGGGGGCACTAGTATTGATGCGGGGAGTTAGGACTAGAACTCTGTACAAGCTGCAAGGTAGCACTGTTGTTGATGGGTGCAACAGTTCTGTGGTACCTGAAAGTGGAGCAGAAAATCTAGTGGTCTCTGGAAAAAAAACCATGCTATGGCATCAAAGGCTTGAACATATTGGAGAGAAGGGCCTTCGAATACTTCATGGTAAAGGTATGGTAGAAGGTATGAGTAATAGCTCTCTGGATGTTTTGATTTCTGTGAAAATTGTGTATATGGGAAGCAGAATCGGATGAGTTTCCCCTCTGGTGGTAAGAGGGCGAAACATATATTAGAGCTTGTGCATAGTGATGTGTTTGGACCTGTGAAGGTTTCATCATTGGGTAAGTCTGTATACTATGTATCATTTATAGATGACTTCTCAAGGAATGCACATATATAATTTCTTAAGAAGAAATCTGAAGTCTTTGACAGGTTTAAAGAATTCAAGGCTTTGGTGGAAAACCAGACATAGAAGAAGATAAAGGTGCTGAAGACAGATAACGGTGGAGAGTTTTGTAGTAAGGAATTTGAAGAATTCTGTAAGAAGTGTAGTATGGCACGACAAAAGACTATTCCATATACATCTCAGCAAAATGGAGTTGCAGAAAGAATGAACAAGACGTTGATGGAAAGGGAAAGAAGCATGCTCAGTGGTGCCTGGTTAGGACAAGAATTCTGGGCAGAGGCGGTGGAGACAGCATGTTACCTGGTCAACAGATCACCTTCATC
>APFE031690418.1:84799-131359 GCA_000404065.3 Pinus taeda
GGCCGATCTAGTAAATGATACTCTATATTTGGCCAATATTGCTTCCCAATGCACGCCTGGCAAAATTACTACTGCATATACATTGGAACAAACATGCTACCCTGATTTAGAGAACAAAGTAAGGTTGATTACCGCGGTTAACTCTCTAGGCATGGATGCATATTGGCGGTTTCTAATCAAGCCGCATGAACAAAGATCTCCTCTCAAGTGCCTAACCGATGCCGTGCAATACATGATCCCCGAGATCCAGGGCTCCACCTATGTTGCCCAGCTCAGTTCCAGGCTCAACAAACCTCCTGAAGTTGAGCCAATGCTCGCTATCAATCAAATCAGATACAAGGGAAAGCAGCCGACAGAGTGATTCATCGTCCAGCTCCTCCGATCGCCAACAAAATAGGAACAAGAATTAATTGACATCAGCTTAGTTAGCTTTTCTGTTTTGATAGATATTTTAGATTAGCATAGTATTTATAGACCCTTTCATGCATTTAGAAAGGGTCGTAAAATTTTGTATAAGACTTAACAGACTGAAGTTTGCACTACTGTGCTTCAGCCTCTATTCTTTCATGAAACTCGACCACCTGCTTTTACTTTAACAAAGAAGTTTCTTGATTCAATTGTGCACTATTGTCGTTGATGCAAAGATTGTTATGCGTTGAAGTAGAAGTCATACATAGAGATTCATATCGGGAGTGGCTTGCAAATCAAATGGTATTTTTATCCTTTGTTTGAATTCATTCTGTGTATTTGATTTCACTGTGTAATTATTTTCTGCTATCATTAGCTGTATGCATGCGTAACAACAGGAAATCTTGTTCATACCACTATTGGATGTTCAGATGATATGCCTTATTTTTCAATCATGTATGCATTAATGGTATGAACCTTTAAAGTTTAGTAGTATTGCTTTAATCACTGTATTTAACTATTTAGGTACAGTAATCTTGAATGATTTAATATCTGTGTTTTGAGAATGCGGTTATCTATATAATTGTATTTTTGGGATATAGAACATCAAAAGCTACGCTTTAGAAGTTCAATTAGATTCCCGGGATAGTTTTATTTACTTACATTTCTGTCAATAGTTTTAGTCATTCACCTATCGCTACTGTTAGCTACAAAGTATTCATTCATCCCATTTATCTATTGCTGGGAAACTGGTCCCATTATCCCCAGTCGGAGCCACTACACCAAACGGAAAAGGAGCTGCACTAAGGTCCGGACCGGGTGGTTTCCCCCAATGTCGATGCAACGATTTTCGAGGCATCAACAGGTTGGCAACCATGATACGTTGTATACTCCTCTTCCTCCTAATATCAACCTCTATTTCCTTTTGCCTAGCTTTTTCTTGCTCAAACTTCTCAAAGTTATTTAGCAACTCCTTCCTAATCTCTCCAATTTGTTCTAATGGTGCTTCACATGGAGTAATTTGGCCTCTAATACCAGCCATGTGTTGTTTCAGCCAATGAATGCCCTCTCCACCCTCCTCAATTTTTCTATAACAAAATTTGCAATGCATTTGATTATCAATCATTTCAGCATATGCCCAAGCAACATCTTTCACTCTAGGAGCCATTTTTGGACTTGGAAATGAAAGGAAAAAATATGAAAATGAAAACAAAAAAAATAACATTGCTTTAATGTTCATTTCTTTTACAAAAAAAACTTTTTTCAATTTCCAAATTTGCACAAAAAAAACAAGCAAAAACAGATTTTAGAAGTGAAAACAAATACCTCTAGGCACAAACCGTCTCCTGAATGTTGCTCCAACAAACCAACTCCTCAATGCTGCTCCAATAACCACCCAAGAAGCTCCTCACTGTTGCTCCAATGATTGCCCAATACTCCACACTGTTGCTCCAAAAACAAACTCCACAACTTTTCACAAATTTCTCACACTAATGCAATGAGATAGCTGTGAGGAAATGTGAGGGAGTTGGGTGGCTTTTATAGGCTTCGGAGAGGTAAATGGACCTCAAAAAAACCTAAAAACCAATTAGAATGTAGTGAGGGGTCCGTTTTCCCCCCAAAAAAGTTACCCTAGTCGTGCATGGCCTGATTGGCCAAACTGGCTAGTTTAGCTCGAGCTCGGTCGATTCAGCCGATTTGTTACCGAACTAGCTGAGTCGGTGACTGGCTCACCAACTCGGCTGGTTACCGATTGGCTCACTGACTCGGCCGTTTCGGTAACAAACTGACCGCTGATCCATTTTCTCAACCGAGCCAGATCAATCAGGGGTTTGGGCCGTTTGGCTCAGTCGGCTCGGCCAATTTGGTGCGGCGCGATCTTTTTTTAAAACACTGGTCTGAGTGCATCACCTTTTGAATAATGTGGGGCAAGGTATGGACTACTAGGTTGTTGTAGGTGCCCATGGAGTGGAGTGATGCTCTGCAAGTGATAAGAGTCCCATGGCTCTCAACCATTCACCTGTAGGGTGTAATATGGCCCTCTAGTGGACTTGGGCCCTAGTTAAGTTGCCTATCCCATGATAAAAACCACCTACCAACCACACATAATGTCTAGTGATGCATCTTCACCTTCTGGTACAATTAATCATTAGTGCATCTAAGTGAACCAAGCTTGTTAGTCAAGGCACATTGAGACGTCATATGGGGCTTCTCTTCCAAATTTGGGACTTTGATCTCAAAGTAGTGTTACCTCCCTAGGTAGGATTGATTAATAAATGATTCTATTAGATGTTCCCAGCTCCTAAGGGGAAAGACAAGTCTCTGGTGCATCCTTCAATTAATAGTTGGCATGTGAAGGATGATGAAATGGATGGGAAACAAGGGTCTCAAGGCTCGATGCCACGAGTACAAGGATAGCAATGCTGAGGGATGTCCACATATTGGGCATATAGATGTAAGGAGGGAGCAATCGTGGTTACATGAGTTACCCCAGCCTTTGTTTTTCTAGCCCTCTTTATTCGCCTTTTGCTTTTTCTTTGTATTATTGCTCGAAGCTCTGGGAAATGAGAGCATGTTGTGAATGATGTAAAACAATTATTACCCCCTTAAGGTGGGGCAACTCATTGCCCACTAGGGGTTCAGACGTGCATGGGTTCCTTTAATGATGTGAGGGGCACTCATGGGCCCTAGGAACCAGGGTGATGGCGATAATCATAAGGGGTAAAGCTCATGTTTGGCCTTTGCCTATGTGCTATATTAAATGTCCCTGCCATCTTTTTCATTTTGTGATCTTTTTTGGTTGATTTGGGGTAGCATCGGATGTGCTCTAGCCATGAAAATTGGTGGAGAGGCTAAAGCACATGAGATGTCCAAGACCTATGTCACATGGTTCGAGTTCGACAATGATTAAGCGCGATTCGAATTCGAATTTTACGATCAGGTTCGAATGAGGTTCGGCATTAGGTTCGACTATACATATTTTTCAGTATATATATATATATATATATATATATGACCTTGGTCTAATGGAGCAGGAATAACCTTGTATAATGGACATTGCAAAGATTGAAGGATTAGACATTCTCGGCATATCTGTTTTAGCATACAAATCTACCAAGACATATCACAATTGCACAGCTAGTGATCTTGACATACCTGTGAGGATCTCAGCTGAATGGAGTAGCAAAGATCTAGGACAAAGGCACAGTGTCAATGGATCTCGCATAGCAGTCTTGGCATCAAGGCCTCGGTGATACTCCTGTGGAAGTCTAGACTCTATACAAAGAAATAGAACCTCTCTCTCGGCGTAATAAGATTGATGTTAGACGTTGTCTCAATCACACTCACACACACACACACACACACACACACATATATATAGATATACTACAATTGTGGCACAATAACAGAGCTGCAGAAATGACAATTGTCGGAGGATACAAATTTATGTTGCCTGTGACTCTCTTTTGTCCACTATAAACATAGAAAGACTCGTGAAGAAAATGCTTTGATCTTGCTATCCTCCATAAATGCTAAACAATGTTGCAACTGGAATATTGCGTGGGTTAGCTAGAGATGTATTTTCCTATTTATCTGCACTGAAGAAAATGTTAATGTACATCGACAATAATGTTCCATCGTTAGAGGAGCTTAGAGTATTCACTGAATGGAGGAATTTTCCTCAAAGGAATTTAGAAAGTATTATTAAGTTAGAAATGTCTTCCATAGTAGAATAATCATTAGTCTATTAGCCACTGAGGACACATGGTACAATCCCTGCATAACAAAGAGCCACAATGACCATTACAGTCTCGGAATAAATGATACAGTAAGGACCTCAATATAGTGAGGAATAGTATCTGATCTCGGTGGATCTATTTCTTAACAGTCAATGTATATATATATGTAATGGAAAGATCTTCAGATCCCTCAATATCTTTACATGATCTCGCTATCTCGGTGTAAGAAAGATCACAATGATCCTGCAGTCATGGAATACACTCTCGCATCATCACAGTCAACATGATGGTCTAGAGTACAGTGATGAAGGTAGGATAAAACAACTATCATGGTTGTCATAATGAAGTTTTCAGTGCATCATTAAAAAAATCGAACCTAAAAAAATTCGTTAAAATTCGCCTTCAGGTTCGTTGAGGTTCGTTTAGGTTCGAGTTCGTTCAGGTTCGACTTGAGGTTCGAATTTCAGGTTCGGCAAACCTGAATGAATTTCAAATTTTTTTTCTTCAGCTTTGTCGAATTTCGAACCTCAACCTTTAGGTTCGCCGAACACTGTGACATAGTCCAAGACCTAGAAACGGTTTGCGCAGATTCTAACTGGTATGGGAGATATTAAAACAATTAATATTTTTAATGGAGTTCCTAAGTCTAAACTTAGGAAACATAAAATATTAATGGGTATTAATATAAAACTGGGTTAGAAGGTTCCAAAAGTCATGGATCAAGCCAAATCTAATCTTAGCCGTTGATTAGAGATTTAATCTCGGCCGTTGAAGGACCAATAGGAAATGTATAAGAAGATGCTTGAGGGTCAGTTGGAGAGCACATTGAGGGAGATCAGTCAATTCTATTTCTGGAGCGGGGTTAGTTGAGAAATTCGAACTAGTGGTCTAGGGAGTAGCAGGAGGCAGGGGGTACAAAACAAAGAGTTGGGATCAACACCAGAAGACTAGCGCAGAGGTTGGAGAGGCAAACACAGAGCCTCTCAGGTAGACGCAGAGGCAACATATTGCGCAGTCACTGGGGGGCCTGCGTGGGTGACACAAAGAGGCCCAGTGCTGACGTAGTAAGTCTGGGAGCTGTGTAGAGGCCAATAAGCTTGACGCTGAGGTTGGGAGATGTGTTGGAGAATTTGTTCTCTGTTGGGTAAGCCAGTTTGGGACCCAATTGTACTGAAGAATTGCTATATAATAAAATCCTTCCCTGCTGCACCGGTTTTTCCGTGGACATTTGTCCAAATATTTGTGTTGATGTGTTGATTCTTGCGCATGTGTTTATTTCTGTATTATGGTGTGATATCTGTAGTAGAATTTATTTTAATATTTACTAAAAGGTTTTCGTAAATAACTTATTGGCAAATAAGTAGGTAAAATAAATCAGTTGCTGCAGTGATAGAATTTTCACATGGTATGAGAGCAAGTAACCAAAGATAGGAAGGGTAAATCAATTATGGGTTGAGACCATGATGTAGAGGCATCTATGTCAGCGGACGTGATATCTGCAACAGAATTTATTTTAATATTTACTGAAGGGTTTTCATAAATAACTTATTGGCAAATAAGTAGGTAAAATAAATTAGTTGCTGTAGTGATAGAATTTGCACGTGTTATGAGAGCAAGTAATCAGAGAGAGGAAGGGAAAATCAATTATGGGCCGATACCATGATGCAGAGGCATCTATGTCAGAAGACTTGCACAAATTTTCAGAAAATTGCACAAGAGACATTAACTTCGATTTCTCTATGTTGGCTTCCAGGCTGGAAGAAGAAGTGGCTTGTGTGCGAGCTCTGCATCATTAGAAGTATGGTATATAGACAATGGAGCCTCTTGGCATATGACGAGAATTTGGGAATGTTTCTCAGATTATCAAGAGGAGAGGATGAACTTTCAGATCACCATGGGGAACAAGGCAAAGTGTACTCTAGTATGGAGGGGTACCATAGTTTTTCAAACAAAAACGGGAAAGCGGTTCTACCAATGTGTTGCATGTACTAGGATTGGGGATGAATTTACTTTTCGTGTCGCAACTTCAAGGCAAAGGCTCTGACGTTTTCTTCATCAAGGAGAAAGTATACGTCAAACACCCAAGGTGGAAAAGGAAAGTGCAGATCGGGATCTAAAGTAACAGGTTGTACAAAGTACAAGTAGAATCACCAATGACACTAATAGGCAGTCATGGAGACAAGGACTTGAACGAACTATAGCACAGAAGAATGGGACATTTGCACCATGGGCTCTGAGAATTCTCAGAAGCACTGTAACAGGAGTTCCTGATTTTACAGAACAAGATGATGTATGCAGAGGATGTGCTTTGGGAAATTATGCTAAAGCAACATCTCCTAGAAGTAAGAACTGGGCTAAGAGCATACTAGGATTGATACACTCAGATATTTGCAGACCCATGTCCACTAAAGCTCTTAGTGGTGTCGAGTACTTCCTTACCTTCATGATGACCACTCAAGGAGGACTTGGATTTATTTTCTGAAAACCAAGGATGAGGTTTTCTGTCAATTCAAAGAGTTCAAGGCTTTGGTGGAGAATCTGGCTGGGAAGATAATGGTGGAGAGTATGTTGATAAGGACTTCATTGATTTTTGCCCTAAGGAGGGCATCAGAAGGGAGTGGACAACTCCTTACAATCCAGAGCAGAATGGAGTAGCAGAAAGGAAGAACAGGACTATTGTAGAAGCAGATAGGGCCATGATGTATGATCAGGATATGCCAAAATTCCTGTGGGTAGAAGCATGCAACACAACAATCTATGTTCAGAACAAAACTCCTCATTGGACATTGGGCAAAATTACTCTAGAGAAAGTCTTCACAGGGAAGATGCGTGAAGTCAGTCATTGCAGGATATTTGGGAGCTTAGCATATTTCTGTGAACCTGAGGAAAAGAGGAAGAAGCTAGATCACATTGTAGAGAAAGGATATCTAGTGGGATATAGCGAGATCGCTAAGGCATACAGAATCTATCTTCCAGGGTGCAGGAAGGTAGTAGTTCGACAATATGTGAAGTTCATGGAGTACAGGGCTTTTAGAAAATCTCAAGAAATGCCTTACAAGGAGTAGTCAAAAGAGCAGCCATTGGTCAAACCTCTTCAACCAATGGAAGTAAAGAATTCTTCCTCGGATCAAGAAGAATCATAGGATGAGGAGGAGATAACAGAAGCATCCGCTGGTAGAGGTAGAACGACTAGGGAACTTCATCAGATTCTGCGAGATGTAGAGGACTCCGTCGGTGTGCCAAGGAACAATAAGAGGGAGTGAAAACAACCAGATAGATATCAGGCATTAGTAGCTTAGGATGGGGAGCCTGCCAGTTTTTACGAGGCAACTCAACATCAGGTTTGGTTGGATGTGATGGTAGAGGAGTACAACTCCATAATGGTGAACGATCTCTGGGAGGTAGTGCTAAGGCCTCAAGGCAGGTCAGTGGTAGGTTCAAGATGGATCTACAAGATTAAATACGCTGCAAATGACAATGTTGAGAAATACAAAGCCAGGTTTGTGGCTAAGGGGTATGCTCAAAAGGAAGGTATTGACTGCGAAGAGACCTTTGCCCCAGTAGCTAGGTATACATCTATGAGAACCGTGATATCTCTTGCAGCACAGATGAGGGGGGAGATTCATTAGATGGATGTCAAAACGACATTCTGGAAGGGGTGATAGAAGAAGAGGTATACATTGAACAACAAGAAGGCTTTGAGACACATGAGAAGAAGTCTCATGTATGCAGATTGAAGAAAGTCTTGTATGGGCTGAAACAGGCACCTAGAGCATGGTATGGTCGAATAGATGGGTACGTACAGAAGATGGGATTTGTCAAGAGTGACACAGATCCAAATCTTTATTATGGTTGTAGAGAATGAGCCTCTAATCTTAGTATTGTATGTAGATGATCTCTTCTTGACAGGATCACCCAGGCTCATCGGGGACTGCAAGAAGAATCTAGCCATGGGCTTCGATATGAAGGATTTGGTACAAATGCATTAATTCCTAGGGTTGGAAGTTTGGCAGCAAAAGGGGGGAGATCTTCTTTGGGTAAGGGAGATATGCTACAGAAATCCTGAAGAGATTCAGGATGGAGGACTATAGACCCATGGCTACTCCAATGATCACCAACTGGAAGAAGTTTGATGCATCAGAAGACAAGGATGTTGATCCCACCTGATATAGACAGCTCATAGGGTCCCTGATGTATCTTGTCAATACGAGGCTTGAAATTTGTTACACTGTCAACACCCTCAGTCAGTTCATGGTGGAACCAAAGAGGGTGCATTGGGCAGTAGCCAAACATGTTCTCAGATATATACAGGGAACAATCGATTATGGACTCTTGTACACGAGGAGTAAGGATATCAGATTGAGTTGATTTACTGATGCAAATTGGGCAAGAAGTTTAGTGGATCGGAAAAGTACCTCTAGGTACTGTTTCAACATTGGATCAGGAATGACCTCCTAGTGCAGTAGCAAATAAAAATCCATGGCTCTGAGCTCAGCAGAGGCAGAATATATGGCCGCAAGCACAGCTTCGTGTGAGGCTATATGGCTTAGAAAACCAGGATCATGTGTGATAATCAGAGTTGCGTCAAGCTCTATGAGAATCTAGTGTTTCACGATCGGTCAAAGCATATTGATATCCAGTGTCAGTTTGTCATAGACTGTGTCGAATGAGGAGCTGTACAGTTGAGCTACACTCCTACAGGAGAATAGGTGGCAAACATCCTTACCAAGGCCCCTGGAAGAACCAAGTTTGATTATTTTAGGGAGAAGATGTGGATGATAAAAAAATCATTTTAGTAGTAAAAATGGGTATAATGTTGCAGTGCAGTAGCCGCCAGCAGTAGCACCATGCAACATGATGAGAAGGAGTTTGTAGTGCAGATGCAGTGTTGAGAAGAGGGACTAGCGACAACATGGATGCAGAGGGAGTTGTAGTACATATGTAGTAGTGGCAATGATAGAGCCATGAGCATTAGTATAGGATGCAGCAGTGCAGAGGATGTGGGGTTGGGAGGCTTAGCATCAACACAGGTACTGATGCCGTATGATTAGAGTAATGCTCAGTGTGGAGTATTACTAGAGCACATTCCTCGCTAAGAGGGAGTGTTGATTTGGGGTAGCATCGGATGTGCTCTAGCCATGAAAATTGGTGGAGAGGCTAAAGCACATAAGATCTCCAAGACCTAGAAATGGTTTGGTCAGATTCTAACCGGTTTGGAAGATATTAAAATAATTAATATTTCTAATGGAGTTCCTAAGTCTAAACTTGGGAAAAATAAAATATTGATGGGTATTAATATAAAATTGGGTTAGAAGGTTCTAAAAGTCATGGATCAAGCCAAATCTAAGCTTTAGCCGTTGATTAGAGATTTAATCTCAGCCGTTGAAGGACCAACAAGAAAAATATAAGAAGAGGCTTGAGGGTCAGTTGGAGAACACACCGAGGGAGACCAGTCAGTTCGATTTCTGGAGCGGGGTTAGCTAAGAAATTCGAACTAGTGGTCTGGGAAGCAACAGGAGGTAGCTGGTATGGAACAAAGAGTTGGGATCAGCACCAGAAAACCAACGCAAAGGTTGGAGAGGCAGACACAGAGGCTGCAGACTGCGCAGTCACTGGAGGGCCTGTGTGGGTGATGCAGAGAGGCCCAGTGCTGACGCACAGAGGCAAGAACTGACATAGTAAGTCTGGGAGCTGTGTAGAGGCCAGTAAGTCTGATGCTGAGGTTGGGAAAAGTGCTGGAGAATTTGTTCTTTGTTGGGTAAGCCAGTTTGGCACCCTATTGTACTAAAGAATTGCTGAATAATAAAATCCTCCTCTACTGCACCGGTTTTCCTGCATTGGGCTTTTCTGGGAACATTTGTCCAAAATATCTGTGTCGATGTGTTGATTCTTGTGCATATGTTTGTTTCTATATTATTGTGTGATATCTGCAACATAATTTCTTTTAATATTTACTGAAGGGTTTTCGTAAATAACTTATTGGCAAATAAGTAGGTAAAATAAATCGGTTGCTGCAGTGATAAAATTTTCGCATCTTTTTCTTTTGTTTCTTGCTTGTGGCCATTATATGATTTTAACTTTCATTTAGTTGCATCAACCTTCGGGGCAAGGTTTCCAGGCCCGACCCAGATATGTGGACAAAGGAAGGGGGTGTGCCGGAGCTTGTGGACCTAAAGAAGGAGAATGGTGAAATAGGGCTTGTAATGTGTGGAGGGGAGTGCAAAATGTGGAATGAAAAAATGAGACCATGCTACCAAAATCGAGGTTTCCCAAGTAGTGCCCTTCCTAAATCCATAGGCCAATAAGCCCCACGTGTCTAGGATTGAATATTAACCCTCGATTTAAGGTGAGGGAGTAAAACCACTGTCAAAGGCCTTCCTTCTCCGAAGTTACCCAATAATCCATGCCCAAAATGCCCAAGTGGAAAACAAGCATAAGCACCCCATTGCACAATGGAAAAATACCTTTTGGGTCGGATTGCCCACCTTCTAACATATGCTCTTGACAGATGGGTGAAAAAACATACAACTGATGCAGCGAGCGTAGATAAAATGACACATCACATCGGCTACAATGTGGCTCTCAAGGGCTGTTGGCTGCCGGCTGGGAGAAGATGAGTAGGAGAAAAGCTCTCCTAGGGGTCCCCACTTTTGGTGGGCAACTGGCTGAATTCATTCTGAGGGAGCCAAGTTGCAGGTTCCAGATTGTATTTCTCCTTCTATTTATGTGGGTTGAAAAACCCAGATTTTCCAGATAATGAAATGATGGAGAATTGTTTGTGGTGGGTTAATTAATTTTTGTGATGT
The DNA here is from genome assembly GCA_000404065.3 of Pinus taeda. Classification (NCBI taxonomy): domain Eukaryota; kingdom Viridiplantae; phylum Streptophyta; class Pinopsida; order Pinales; family Pinaceae; genus Pinus; species Pinus taeda. Next base: position 95,754 of record APFE031690418.1, read on the forward strand.
GTAGTGATCTTTCTGGTTTATTTCCGCTGCATATTTTAATTCGAGAAGTTAAAGATACCAGTGATTTTATTTTTTGGTGATTCAATTATTATTTAGGTAATAAATAATAAGCTGGAGATATTAAATTGGCACGAGTAAATAAATCTAGCTGGTATTAGAAATTTAAAAATGCGAATGAGTCACTTCAGTGATTAATATAAATAAGAGTTGGTGCATACAAACACAATTCAAGGGGTAGAGTTCTTTCCCATGATTGGTTATGATTCTTGGTTGACTAGATCATCCTTAGCTACAATTACACATACAATTAAATGTTATGATACAAGGTCAGCCATGGCTTAAAGTGAAGTTTACACCCTTGCTATGAACAGTGATCGTTTGATTTATCCTTCTGTAAAGCATCTAACCAGTAGAGGTTGTCTTTCACCAAGTTGAATGATAATTTCTTTTCTGGTTATGCCATAGTTAAGACGATGCAATTCTCTGTTGTTAAAATTTAGTTGGATGAAGTTGGTGTGGGATACATGAGTCAGTAAGTGATGGTATATCTTTTGTAGCATGAGATTATGCATTTGAGAAATTTTGTATTTGTAACTAACTTTTATTAACGTTACTTTGTACAGTGTTTGACATTATGAAAATGATGATTTATCATCCGCATGGGGCAAACCTATTTGTCAACTGTCTGCAGAGTGGAAATGGTACTTATACTGTTCTTATTGATAATTTCTTTATCTGTGCCCAAACTTTATTACAACGCTAGCAATGTCACATTTACAATTATTCTGTGTTCAGTGGTATTATATGGACTTTTGTGCGTTGTAATAAATAATATAAAGCTACTCGACTGGAGGACTTTGCACTAGTATTGTTGGTGTTTTTTCAGGCATTATAATTTTTTTTACTCAGATTCATGTACTGTTTCATAATTTACTCTTAGCTGAAGGTTTACATGCCTATGTGCATAGGGAAGAAGAAAGAATGGGGACACTGAAAATTCGGATTTCAGAATGGTGAACATCAAAATACTGTTTGATAGCAAAGTAATAATAGAAGTGGAAATAAGTCATCAATGAGTAAAATTGATATTGGAACGATGAGTTGAGACCCCTTGTACCTTTCAAACTGACATTTCCATCTTCATCACCCCTGATTTGCTAAGCATTCTTACATAATCAAACTTGGACTCCTGCTTGACTGAATTAATCTATTTCCTTCAGATAATATCTAGAGAAAAACATAATCTCTAGTTTTGTTTCAAATATGTTACGTTAGAGAGAACAATTTAAAGACATGCGTCTAGGGTGAAGCAAAAGATTAGTTTCTTGACAAGTGTACATCATGATAAAATAACACTATGATTCTTGTAAATGTGTAGAAATGCGTAACTAATATCCTAAGTCATATGACATGCGGATACAAGACAAGGAGACACATGGATATGAGTCTTCGACATGAGACACGTTGGCCTTGAATATAGGTCACAGGGGAAATGTTTTATATAATCAATTTCAAATTATAAATACAAAAATAAAATTTAGACGCAAAGGCTCAACTTTCTTAGAAATTAGAAACTAGTTACACTTACAACTTGTGTATGGTCATTCCCCGATGGGGGTGTCAAGCTACGGAATCCACCCATCACGTGACGAATGACAGTTGTCTCTTGGTTAAAACAGGGGAGGGCAGGCCATCAACCCCTCCACCATGCATTTGTTAATGTCTCTAGGGTCACCTATGTGAAAAGTTCTCCCTCGTCTGTGTGCAATAGATTTGTACTGGTTTGGGGTTCAATAGCGCCGCACATCCTTGGTCAAATTGCATGGCTCTTGATATTTTCTGGTTGTTCTCTAGCTTTCCGAGGGACGCGCACTCCTTTGTGCTCGTATTTCTCCTGGTCATTGGGCTAGGGTTGTGGTTGTCTACCTTTTGCTCCACTACGAGCCTAATTCGGTAATTTCTCTTTCCTTCCTGCAAATTGTGAAACTTGTCCTCTCCTTCCTAAGCTAGAGAGCATGGCGTTTTCGGTTTTGGCTAGTTCCGGGTTTAGTCGCTCTGAATTCTCTTGGATTCTTGCCTTAGCCTTATGGTTGGTGCGTCTTGGGTCGTTTGTATTTGGTGTTGGCTGCTTATTTAATTGGTTAGGTGTCTTTTGGTGGTGTTGTTTTCTTTTGGGTGGCGGATTTGGTGTTGGGGTGGCGCTGGTCTTCGGGCATTGGCATCCCTTGGTCCTTCCCATTTAGGTCCACTCATTTTAGACCTCCTTTTGTTGTTGTCTTGTGGCTCTGGCATCAGTTTGGATTTTGGGAACTCGTTTTTCTATTTGCTTTCATGTGCTGTGTTGGTTTTTGGTAGCTTCGGATGAGCTCTAAGTCTCAATTTTTGCAGGGAGGCTTGGGCACATCTATTCCAAAGAACCCAGAAAGCATTTTGGGAAATTCCACCCATAAACAATTTTATTAAAATAATTAATTATTTTTAATGGGACCCTAAGTCTAAACTTGGGAAAATAAAATAATTAATGGGTATTAATCTAACTGTGGGTGTAACTTCTAGAAGAAGACGAGGATCAAGCATAAATGATCTTAGCCATTGATTAGCTTCTAATCTGGGCCATTGAATGCCAACGAGGAGATTATTTAAGGAGGCTTGAAGGTCATTTGGAAAGACACAGAGAGTGAGTTCAAAAGTTTGATTTTCTGAAGTAGAGCAATTGCTGGGAGAATTTTGATAGCGAGCTTTTCTAGTGAGGGGTAGGGATAATTTGGTTGGAGAGTCTTCTCTTGAGCCAAGATACGCAGCATAGAGGCAAAGAGACACTAGAAGGAGGCAACACAGTAACCAGGAGGGGTAGACATTCAGCCAGAAGGGCTCATGCAGAGGCAACACAGCCTCCCAGCAGAAGTCCGAAAATTTGTTGGGGTTTGACGTCTGAGCTGGTTGGGTTGACGTCAGAGCTTTCAGAGAGAAAATTGACCCAACACAGAGATGACGCAGGGCCCACACAGGGACAACGCAGAAATAACCAGGGACATGTTGGTGTTGAAGGAAATGTAACTAGGTTCAGTCTTCATAAATTTACTTTTGATATTTGTATTTATTCAAGAAAAGAAATATTATTTTTATAATATATTTCAATGAGTTTCTTGCTCATTGAAGTAGGTCCAACACATGTTAAAGTACTATAGGTGAGTTAAAGAGTCAAAAGAATTATGTTGAAGACCTTAAGGGTATGTTACATTATATATATTTATGTATAAGAGTCAAAGAAGATACCTCCAAGCAAAGTCAAGTCTCCTCCTAGCAAAGACACCATCAAAAGAAGCAATGGCACCATTAAAAGCACCCATCGAAGCAAAGGAAGTCAAGTCGGCCTAAAGGAGGGACAATCCTCTATATATAGAGGTTGTCCACTCCCTCAAATGATAAGTAACTCACTCTGAAATCAATGAAGATAGAGGATCGAAATAGAAGTCGAGAAAGGGATGAAGAAGGAGTCTCTAGTGCAGTGAAGAAGCAAGAAGGAAGAGCGAAGGCTTTGGGATTGTTTTAGGGCCAATACCAACCACACGTGCGAAGAAAAGGAAGGGCTATTTGCGGTTAGGACAGAAGCAAGTCACCTCCCAACATACCTCATTGTTTGGGCTACAAACTAGGCCTCCTATCCAAGTGAAGAAGGAAGGACCTCAAGCGAAGGAAAGAGGAGGCATATAACATCAACAAGACCTCTCACACGTGCAAGAATTAGGGCTGCAGTGCTGTCACACAAAGCCTACAACTATACATCAAGAAGGAACTTTGTTGGTCAAGAGAAGGAAGGAGTATCCTTAGGTGAAGGATCTCACTAAGTACAAAATATAAGTGTCTCTTCTAGAAGGACTACTAACAGTGGAAGGAAGAACGAAGTGTCGGAAGGAGGATGAAGTGCCGGAAGGTGGACAAAGTGCCGGGGAGACATAGTGCAGAGGAAATGAAGGACTTGACTTGTGCTTGGAGGTTCTTCTAGTCAAGGGTCTAGGGTTTTGCATTGATCAAGAAAGAAGCTTCAATAAGAGAAAACTTACTGAAGGGTTTTCCTCTCAAGAGAAGAGTGGTTTTGGTCCTGACAGAGAGCCAATATCTTGTGTTCTTGTTTTATGTTTTTGATAGCAGTTTGATGAAGTACACACACATGCATTAATAAGAGAAGAAGAAGATTAAGTTAACAAAGACAAATTGTAAAAAGACTTCACAAATTGTTATTTAGTCACGAAGAATCAATTTACATCTCATTGCCCTAGATTCTTCAACATTGTATCAGAGCTAAGGTGACACATCAAGGAAAGGGCATCTCAAGAACACTCATCAAGGAAGGACATCTACAAAAGTTGAAGCATCAAGCCCTCTGCATTAGCTTTACAACCTCTGCATCATTCCTTCTAGGGCCTGCACTGTCTCTGCCGGCACTGCGCTGCCTCTTTGCTATGTATTCTTCAGCCTCGGATGAAAATCCCTTGCTGAACTACACCTTACTGCAACTGTGATCATTAACTCAATTTCCTCAACAAACCTCGCCCCAAAAAATCGAATTCTTTGATCACTTGGTGTATCTTCAATTGACCCTCAAGCCTCCTCTTATACTTTTCCTGTTGACAAATCAACGGCCGAGATTAAGTCGCTAATCAACGACTAAGATTAAATCTAGCTTGATCCTTGTCACTTAGAACTTTCTCATTCATATTTTATTAATACACATTAATATTTTTATTGTCCTAAATTTAGACAATTTAGACTTAGGAGCCCATTAAAAATATTAATTATTTTAATAGTTCCTTATCCGGGTGGAATTTCTCCAAACGATTTTTGGGTCTTGGAGATCTCATGTGTCTTAGCCTCTCCACCAATTTTCAAGGCTAGGGCACATCCGATGCTACCCAAAATCAGCAAACACCCGGGTGGGTATGTACCTTGAGAGACAATGACCATGGTGTCTCTATGTCATTAGTCTTGCCAACATTGTGGTTTGTGGTCTGATCTATTAAGAGATAGAGTTGTCAGTCAAGGCATTGTTGTGGATACAGTGTTGGTTACTATGATGCTATAACAGATGGATTGCCAATCCGGTTTCTCTTATGTGAATTCTTCAAGATTGATAGTAGCCAAACACCTTGTAATGTTGTATGAATACCTCCCTAGTCAAGAGGGAGCGTTGAAGGAAATGTAACTAGGTTCGGTCTTCATAAATGTACTTTTGATATTTGTATTTATTCAAGAAAATAAATATTATTTTTATAATATATGTCGATGAGTTTCCTGCTCATTGAAGTAGGTCTAGCACATGTTAAAGTACTTTAGGTGAGTCAAAGAGTCAAAATAATGATGTTGAAGACCTTAAGGGTATGTTACATTATGTATATTTATGTGTAAGCATCAAGTGGATCATCACTTCCAGGTTGGTGATCAAGTATGGCTACACATCAACAAAGAAAGGATGAAAGGTGAAGGTAAAAATTTGAAACCTATCAAGTATGGTCCATTTATGATTGTTGAAAAGATTGGGCACAATGCATTCCGGTTAAATTTACCTCCATACATGCACATATATTCAGTTGTAAATGTTGAAAATTTGAAGTTGTATGAACCTCCAATGATCATGGATCTAGAGGAAAATGCTCAAATTCCAATTGTAGATGATTTTGCACCTGAATGTATGACTGAGTTACAGGACCATTTTAGATAGAAAGGTCCGCACTTCCAAGCGTGGAGATGTTGAGTATCTTCGAGTGGGGCTCAAAGGCATGAATCCAAGCAAAGCAAGGTGGATGGAGATTGGAAGGGTGAGAGAGTTGTAACCTCACCTCATGTCTGCTTAAAACCAAACTTTTGGTGGTACAAAAGCTTCAAGTGGAGAGGAATGATCTAGGAGGATCCTCAAAATGCTCAAAGTTCAAAAATCTCATATGCTGGCAAAACCAACACCAAGTTGAAGAGATCGTCGCACTGATTCCGATAATATATTCGGTTTTGTATGAAGTAGAAAACCCATTTTGAAGTTTTGGTTAAACAGGTAAAAAATGGGCCTTGCAGGCCAAGTGGCAACTGCACATCATGACACATGGTGGTCAAAGTCAACGCATAGTCAGATGGGTAGAGTCGAGGGTTGAACTGCGACCTCCGTTGTAACACCACAAAATTTTACCGTTGCACCATGCTCGTGCTTTAATATACAATGGCAAAATGTTTTATTTAAAGTCATATTGTATGGTGTATAGGGGGAAGGGTTGGCGGAGCCTGCCATACTTGGTAGGCCCGCAAACCCCAATGTATGTTCAATGTCGCCCCAACGGAGATCCAAACATAGCAACGTTAATAAACCATATCACAGAGTCCAAGTCAAACATAGTGCATAGGGAGTTAATACATATATCCACAGGTCGTTGTTAAAATATTATGCCACAGGTCACAGTTAATATATTATCATCAGGGAGCAGTTAACCAACGAACCAGTCACGTGCCACGGATACCAACCATCTGCCATGAGGCTTATCATCGCCCGATTCAGTTCCAACCAATTGCCATGGGGATATCACCGAAGTTTACTAAAACAACCATATGTTAAGTGTGGTCGAGGCCTTTATCTACGGATTAATGTTACCACATTGTTTAAACTATATATATTAAATTTGGCGCGGGGCTGTAACAACATAACTATATGATATAGTTTGATGCCATATTTTGTATTAAGTTATAAGGCAATACTATGTTTACGAAATCTGATCCCGGGAAGCCCGTGGGTTTGACCCTAGGACCTGCCCACGGATCTATAAAAGGTATGACCAATGCACCAATGCAGAAAGAGTTGTAATGTGAGTTTCAAAACTATTTCTTATTTGTGCATGTTGGGCATATCTTGGCCATGCTTGGGCCTTTTTGAGAACGTAAAGTTGCGTTGGAGAGCAAAGGCGGAGGCATTCATTCTGACAGTGGCCATTGGTGTTTATGTGCATAGTCCAAAATGGTTAAATTTTATGTAAAGAGACTTTTTGAGCATTCCTAATACAATAGACGCCCACTTGGAAGCGGACTCGAAGATGTAGTCTAGGAGGGACGAAGTCCGTCATCAATGTTTGTTCTGTTTGCTTCTTTTCTCGCTGCTTTTCATGCTTATTTACAGTTCTCAAGTTTATGTTTAAAAACTCAATTTTCTCTCATTCATTCACATAAATGCGACCTTAGTTAAATATTTGGTGAAATTGAGCAAATAGTCAATTTTGTGTTTTCGGATCAGGGGGACTGACCCCCCCACTTCAAATCACTCTCGGAGCACGCTCTAAGTGGGAGTGAATCGGGAGCGACTTGGGAGCGTGCTCACGAAATTCTCCTTTATCTTTTGTTTTCATCCTTTTAATTAAATTTTTAACATTACCATGAAATGACTCAGGATGTTTGGGAGAGGTTTTGACCTCATTGGATTTCGTATAGAGAAAGTAGAATTTTAGATCTCACTCAAAATCTAGCAGATTTATCAGTTTTTCAAGATTTCAGGGTTGGGAGGATTGCAATGTTTACATTGGATTTTGTCATGTGCTAGGGTTGGGACTCGTATTTAACCAAGAGCACCAAGCCCTCTATGTACCTTGATGTTAGTGACATTGGTTGTCAAACTCCTCTATCATGACACTACTAAAAATGTACCCATCACTCAATCAAAATCTTGACTTGACATGCTACATTTTTTCTATCTTATGTTAATTGCTTAGAGGGTGATATTAATGACAAAGATCCCAAGATACGTAATGATTTTGATATGTAGCTATTTGTTGTAGCATGATTTTTTTGGATGCTAGAGGCCATCTAGAGCCTATTTGTTGATGTATTTTTGGTTTAGAGATGTATTGCACTCAATGCTATTTTGGTTATGTGCACCCTTACATGCTATATAAATGAGAACTTGTAACTTGTGGACGTGGTTGATGAAGACTATAACTTCTATATGATTGATGTTATATGGTTCAATCCACGTTTTTATGCTTTTTATATCTAATTCATCATTCTACATGTTTTTGTTTATATATATATGTATCAAAATATATAAAAATTCGCTCCCAACCCAAGAGTTTTTGAAAATGTCTCTCCCTGCTCTCGCTTCCACTAATTCTCGCTAGACAATATGACCCCTATTTAGGGCTTGATCTAACAAAAGAAGTGCAATAAAATCAATTCAGAACAACACAAGTATATCTTGCATTCAAAGAAGAGTCACCAACATCATGCCAACATAGAACCTCCAAAGACTTTTCTTTATTTTCATAAGCAAGAATAAAATGACAACATTACCCAAGCATAGCTTCCCAACCATCCACAAATGAGAGCTCTATGAGTTTATTTATACATATTTGGGAGAAATCCCAATGAAAGGATAGATGCCAAGTGCTAAAGAAATGATGATCCCAAAGTAAATCAAACTCTCCAAGTGCAGGGATGGCTGGAGTGTCACCAAATTGTTGTAGATGTGTCCAACAAACTTCTGAGTATATTCCTTTGTTGCCCGACATATCACCTCGTCAACATGTGTGTAGTTCTTTATTATGGACATGTGTGCAAAGAGTGGAGTGAAGAGGGAACATACCTCTACTAAACTTGGGTTGTTATCTCCAACGAACTACCCTCAACTATAGCTCGTAATTGGACCTGCGTACTAACTTTGGGAGGCTGCCAGTGCTGGAAAGTTAACTAAAGTGCCATCTTTCTGTTGCTACATGGAGTTTGGAGTGAATTTGAGAGTGGAGACAAACTCCATTAATCCCTAAAGTGTTTAACCTTGACTCAACCCCCAAATCTGCATGGAGATAAATCTGTCCTACTGTGTGGAGGTGAGAAAGACTTGGAGTGTGTTTCTTTTTCATTAGTTGTGACCATGTGTTAGACCAAGGGGGAGTGAGCTGGGGTCTACTCCCATTCACTTTAACTTTAGACCATACCCTAATCAAATTTAATTTAAAACCTCAGCAACTCGTTGGGCCTCCATAACTTAGCATGGTGTCTCTTTGACTTGGCTCATTTGGCACTTTGACTTCTGGGCCTTAGGTGGATGCCCAATGACTTTTGGCCTTCACTTAATTTCCATATCACTTGCTTGACCCCCTTTTTGACTTTGGAAAACATAATTTAATATGTTAACATTTTTTATTTTTATTTTTATTTTTCTTCTTACTTTTGCCACTTTCACTAGGAAAAAGTGGATTTTGGGGGGTAATATTTGTTTTTGGACCCTAAAAGCGGGTCTTAGGATAATGTCGGGGCTCTGAAGATGAATTTCGAGTCCTCACATGCCTGGACATTTCATAGGACCACTTATCTACAATTTACATAAGGAATTAATTAAAAAATCTTGTCATGCAGGAAAATTTTAATAATTTAAAAAATCTTGTCATCCAGGAAAATTTTAATAATTTAAAAAATCTTATCAAAACCTAATCAAATTTTGTAACGCTTTAGATATGCCCTAGTATGGTAATATACATTGACTCTAGGCACTAGGACGAACCTAGGGCTCAATCGTCAATCCATCACTCCAACTTTGGAGGTATGTGAGTGAAAAAATTCAGCTACTTATTCATCACTGAAAAGTGAGAATAATTAGCTAAGTGAGAAAAGCACTCTAGAGTGTACTCACTTGTTGATCGAGTCCCAAGTCGGCTAGGCCTTTAACAACAGGTTATCATACTAGTTACATTTAATACAATTCCCTGTAGGGTTGTGAAATTTGAGAGAGAAAAGAGTATAAAGAGAGAGAAAAGGTCAACGAGTGCTTGTTGACTTTTGTTCCAGAAATTTGATAGGTGTCTTGTACATTAGGCTATGGAGTCTTCAGGTTCTCTGCTTGGTGCAACCTAGTAGATAACATGTGGCATGGGGGTTCTCACAAGTAGAGGGAGTTGACTATGACGATACCTTCTCACCAATGGCTTGATACACTTTGATTAGAGTAGTGATCTCCATTGTAGCAAAGATATGTTGGAAGATCCACCAGATGGATGTGAAGACCGCTTTTCTCAATGGGATCATATAGGAGTAGGTATATATTGAGCAGCCATAGGGCTTTGAGGTGCATGAGATGGAGTCCCATGTATGCAAGTTGAAGAAAACCTTGTATGGGCTAAATTAGGCACCAAGTGCATGGTATTCACAAATTGGTTCCTACTTACAACAGATGGGTTTCGAGAAGAGTGATGCATATTTGAACCTATATTACATTGTGGTTAGCGAGGATCCACTCATTCTTGTATTGTATGTAGATGATTTGTTTATTACAGGAGAGGAGAAACTCATTGAGCACTACAAGAGAGACCTTGCTTCAGAGTTCAAGATGACCGATATAGTACTAATGCACTATTTTTTGGGGTCTGAGGTTTGGTAGGACTCGTAGGAGGATGGGCATATTTTCCTGGCATAGGGAAAGTATGCAGGGGGCGTATCTTCCCGGGATAGGGCAAGTATGTAGGGGACTTACTGTTGAGATTTCATATGGAGCACTGTAGGCCCATGGTCGTGCCTATGATTACCAACTAGAAGAAGTTGCATGCTTATGGTTTTGAGTTGGCAGATCCCACTTTATAGTGCTAGTTGATTAGTTCGTTGATGTATGTAGTCAATACCAATCTAGATATTTGTTTCGGAGTCAATACATTGAGTCAATTCGTGGTGGAGCCTAGGAGGGTGCACTGGGTGGTTGCAGAACATGTGTTGTGGTACTTGCAGGGTACAGTGGATTATGGATTGTACTATATCTAGGGGTATGTAGTCAGATTGATTGGCTACGCAGAGTCAGATTGGGCAGGCAGTGCTAGTGACAGGAAGAGCACATCAGGATGTTGTTTCATGTTGGGTTCAGCCATAGTGTCATGGTTGAATAGGAAACACAGATCAATAGCTTTGAGTTCTACAGAGACGGAGTATATGACAACTATTTAGGCCAATTGTGAGGCCCTTTGGCTTCACAAGATGTTGTATGGCTTATTTGGTCAACAACTGAGGCCATCAGTGATCTATTGTGATAAACAGATAAGTATTAAATTCATAGGGAATCCAATATTTAATGACAGGTCAAAGCATATCGAGATTAAATACCTGTTCGTTTGGGATTATGTTTAGAGAGGAGCAGTGAAGCTAGAGTATATATCTACTGATGAACAGGTGGCCGACATTCTCACCATGTCCTCACTAAGGGGCAAGCATATTTATTTTAGAGACAAGATGGGAGTGGTGAGAAACATTTTCCTTGGTTAGAGGGAGTGTTAGAAAAGGTGTACCAAGGGCAATGGTGTACCTAGGAAAGAGTGTCCTAATGTGACCCCCTTTACTTAACTTTATGGGAAATAAAGTTAAAGTGAGTTTATAAAGTCATAAAGTGACTTTGAGAGAAATAAAATCATGACTCTAAGTCATAAAGTCATGAAGTACCTTTTGAGTAATAAATGAAAAGGAGACTAAGGGGAAAAAGTGTCTCATGGGTCAATGAGAGATTAGATCTCCACCCTTCATCTAAATGGTTAAGATCTAATCTCAGTTGTTAGATTTTAGGTCTAGGTCTCTCTTCTTAATGAGAGAACAAAATGGGAAAGGCACCATTTGCACACTTGATTCATGAGATTTGGAGACAAGGAGCTAAGGAAGCTGAGAGGAAAAGGTATAGCAGAGGAAGGAAGGTGCAGTAGCTGGTACAGCAGCATGGAAATCAGTATGTATTCCAAGGACAGCAGGAGGCACACATACTGAGGCATCTTCCTAAGTGTTTGATTGAGCTCCAGTGTGACTTTCGAGGTAGGATGAGCTGAAAATCAAGGAGCTGTTTGAGTGCATTTATTGCTGTTAGAGGGGCTGGATTTAATGCTGTCAGAACAATGTGTTTTACTAGGAGGCAGGCTCAGATTCAGACGTATAGTGATAGGGCATTTATTTCAGCCTGTCAGTGCTGGCAGAGTAATTTCTGAGCATATCTGGGCACAGAAAACAGGACAGATACACAGGATTCTATGAAACTGCTACAGCACAAAAAAACAAGGAAATCTGACTATGAGATAAGTCTGTTTTAAGTGCTGTAATTTTTTTTCTGAAAGAAAAACATCCCTCACTGGTTTTCTCTTCGGGGCTTTTCGAGGGTCATTGGATCAAAAAATCACTCTGTTAAAATTTGTGTGGCTGTTAGTATTTTTTCTCAGCAAAAATTAAGTGTAGGGTAGATTCATGTGTTTCCAGTTTTGAAATATATTCATGTTTATAACAGTAGTTTATGACATGTTGAGTTGGGCATTAAACTGATGTGATTTCATCTAAAACTGGAAACTGGGTTGGGACTAGAATTTTCTACATATTCATGCACTCATAACTAGTTATATAAAGAGGACATATCTCGCAAAATATTAGACCAGCATTTCACTATGTTTGTTGTGGCATTCCATAAAATATACCAATTGTGGAAGTCGTAGCTTCTTCAAATTGGCCCAAGACAAGTTTTGATACAAATGTAATATGCTTAATGTGAAAGTTTGGGAACCTGAATCTTATTGCAGCCACTGGAAATAATTCTCCTAATTGTTAAATTAATTCTTAACAATTTATTTACTATTTGCTACAACAAATATTGATTCAGTCACACTGCAACCTTCACAAATAAACAACGGAAGAAATATACACTGGAAGAAATGCTAGCACACACACAGAAAATGCCAGTGATTTTTGGACAAATGTCCTCGGAAAAACCTAACTCGGGAAAACCGGTGCAGCAGCTGAGGGTTTCATTATTATGCAGTGGTGAAATAAACTGAGTACCACTGGATGCCGAAACTGGAAATCCTACAGAGAAATATTGGCAAGAAAATCTAGTGAAGAGAAATTCCTCATTCCACAGGCAAATCCAGGCACTGACCTCAGCTCAAATTGAGTCATCCAAACTGCCTCTACATTATTCACTGTATCACCCTAGCGCAGTTGTTGTTGCTCTCAGCTTGGAACAACTTCTTCTCAAGCCATCTAACCAACGGTTGTCTGGGGAAACGTCTCTCCAGACCTCTGGAACTTCTGCCCAGTTTCTGGCACTAAAATTCTGCTTCTCCCCAACAATTCGACTTTGCCTCTGGAGGCCACTGTGCTGCTTTGTGTTAGCGTCTCTGTGGCTTCTCTACCTCTCTGCAAATGCACTCACCGGATTTGGAAATCTTCCTCCAGCTTCACTGTCCCTGCCTCTTCTCTCACTACTTTGATTTCTCTGGCTCTCTCTCTGGCAACTGAATGCTGCTACTCAGGAAATTGATATGCTCATGAACTCGAACTGGACAAGTGATTTCTCCAAACCCCATTGACTTCTTATAATCCTGTGTTGAGACTTCAATGACCAAGATTAGATTTTAATTGATGGCTAGGATTAACTTGAAGTGGATCCGTGTGAGTTTCTTGAACATTCACACCATAACTTAGTTAATTCTGATTAATTAGTCATATTCCCTAAGTTTAGACTTAGGAAATATTTTAAAAATGACTAATAATCTAATTAAGTCATTTCTAGGTAGAGTTTCTAGAAACGATTTATGGGTTTTGGAGATCTCATGTATTCTAGCCTCTCCACAAAATTCCATGTCTAGAACACATCTGATGCTATAAAAACTCACATTCCCTCTTAGCGAGGAATGTGTTCTAGTGTTGTTGCCTTCTGTAGCAACACCCCGTCTCTACATCATCTCTTGTCACACTGTTGATGTCTGGCTACTGCTGCGCACCAACTATTGCACAACTCTGATATGTGTTGCATCTGTGTTGCTCCTGACCCTGCTGAACTGCTGCCAACACTGCAACTCCCTCTCCATCTGTTGGTTCAACTCCCTCTCCATCTGTTGCTGCTACAGCCACAACATTTGCAACTGAAAAACATCCTAAATACTGAATCAACTGTGATAAGTATGATGCACCAGACTCCCAAGTCTTTGACTGCTGCAAGTATTTGCGTTGTGATTGAGGCATCTACGCTGCTACTGGTTCTGCACTGTGCCAATTGCATTGTTGCCAACTCTGCACTGCGCTCGCCAACATTTGATGTGCAACTAGACTCTGCATCTGTCACTTTGACATTTGACTGCATCTACTACCACTGATCCATCCTACTACTGAAACATTGTGGGCACTCGTAGCAAGGTATTGATTCAAGAGGTGGACCTCCTCAAGGATCCTGCCCATCTGTAGCACTTTGGGGCTACAGTACCAAGTCACCCCATTTCACTCTTGGGGTTATGTTAGCGAGCATGGCGAAGTCTCACTCCATCCTGGAGGATAACCTATCAATCTCGGCATGAGCTGCCACCTGGTCCTGCTTCTTGATGAAGCTCTTCACTAAGTCCCGCCTCAAGTCCTCCTGCTACAAATTGTGAAAATTTCTAGCATGAAATTCTACGCAGTGACTGACTTATTTCTCCTACTTATTTCCCACAATAAGTTATTTATAAAACCTTTCAGTAAACATCAAAGTAAATTCTACTGCAATTGTCACATAATAGGATAGAGAAAAGAATAGTGAAATACAAGCACAAGAATCAATCACACCAACACAGTTATTTTTGGACAATAGTCCCCGGAAAAACCCGACGTGGGAAAACTGGTGTAGCTGATGAGGGTTTATTTATTATTCTTCAGCAACAATCTCTTTACAAGGAATAATTTTTAGAACATGGAGAAATCTCTGAGAAAACACTTGAGATAATTTTCCTCCACCCTTTGGAGAAATTCTAACACCCAAAAGACCCTCCAGCCTCCAATTATCACCTCCGCGTCATCTTTGCATGAGGATTGCGTCGCTTGCTGCGTTGCCTCTCTGAGTTGTTCCTCTGTGCTATCCCTCTGATGCACTGCGTCCTCTCCTCCTCAGTCTCCGATTGATGTTGATACCCTCCTCTTCCTTCACCTTGCAATTTTCCCTTTAAAATCGAACTCTTACTTCTTGAGAATCGATTTCCCTTGGGTCACTGAGTATTTGCTCGATGTATCTCCAAATGACTCTCAAGTCTTCATTTATACTTTTCTTGTTGAGATATCAACGACCGCAATCTAATCTCTAATCAACAACTAAGATTAAATTAGACTTTATCCTCGTCTCTTAGAAGCTTCTCACACATATTTTCATTAATATCCATTAATATTAATTTTCCTAAGTTTAGACTTAGGAACCCCATTAAAAATATTAATTATTCTAATAAAATACAATTTGGTTGGAATTTCACCAAACGATTTATGGGTCTTGGAGATCTCATGTGTTCTAGCCCCTCCACAAAATTTCAGAGCTAGAGCACATCCAATGCTACCCAAAAATCAACACAACCTCTTAGCGAGGAATGTGCTCTAACAATACTTCCCAGCAGAAGTATCACACTGATCCACGACATCGGTCCTCTGCGTTGCTGATGCTCGACTTGTTGCCCCTCATCAATTGCATTGCTGCAATCTATACTGCTTCCCATGACACTGCCACTGTCACTGCTGCATCAGTACTGCAACTCCCTCTCAATATGCTGCATCATGCTGCCTATAGCACTGCCACTGCTAACTGCTTCACTATAGCTCCCTCTTAAGAACTGCACTATCTGTTTTTGCTACTGAACCAAATTCTCAATCATCCCCATCTTCTCCCTGAAATAAACAAACTTTATTCTTCCTAGAGCCTTGGTGAGAATGTCTACCACTTTTTCTCCTGTTGGAGTGTATTGTAACTATACTGCACCTTGCTGGACACAGTCTCTGATTGACACCTCATGTCAATGTGCTTCAATAGATCATGAAAAATTGGATTTTCAGAGAGCTTGATGCAACTCTGATTATCACACAGAATGCTGGTCACTTCCATCGTTCTCCTGAATAGATTCAAAAGCAACCTCCTAAGCCATATGGCTTCACATGATGTTGTGCTAGCTGCCATATATTCAGCTTCAGCTGAGCTCAGAGCTATGGACTTATGTTTCCTACTACACCAGGAGGTCATTCCTAATCCAATGTTGAAACAATACCCAGTGGTACTTTTTCAATCTACTGAACTTCTAGCCCAATCTGCATCAATGAACCCACTCAGCATGATATCATTGCCTCGGGTGTACATTAATCCATGCTCGACTGTTCCATGTATATATTTGAGAACATGCTTGGCTGCTGCCCAGTGTGCCCTCTTCGGTTCCACCATGAACTGACTGAGGGTGTTGACAGTGTAACAAATGTCTGGCCTAGTATCGACCAAATACACCAGGGACCCTATGAGCTGCCTGTACAAGGTGGGATCTAATTCTTTATCTTCAGACGCATCAATCTTCTTCCAATTGGTAATCATTGGAGTAGCCATGGGTCTATAGTCCTGCATTCTGAATCTTTTTAAAAATTTTGTAGTGTATCTCCTGTTGATTTGGGGTAGCATCAGATGTGCTCTAGCCACAAAATTTGGTGGAGAGGTTGGGGCACATAGGATCTACAATACCCAAAAAGGGTTTGGGCAGATTTGAAACAGATGAAGGGATATTAAAATAATTGTTGATTTGGGGTAGCATCGGATGTGCTCCAGCCACGAAATTTGGTGGAGAGGTTGGGGCACATGAGATCGCCAATACCCAGAAAGGGGTTGGGTAGATTCTAAACAGATTAGGAGATATTAAAATAATTAATATTTTTAATGGAGTCCCTAAGTCTAAACTTAGGGAAAATAAAATATTAATGTGTATTAATATGAATCTGTGTTAGAGTGGTCCAAAAGACATGGATTAAGCTAGATCTAATCTTAGCCGTTGATTAGGGACTTAATCTCGGCCGTTGAGATGTCAACAGGAAAAGTATAAGAAAAGGCTTGAGGGTCACTTGGAGTGTACACCAGATGATTAGTCATTCTATTGTCTAGAGTAGGGTTTGCTAAGAGAGATAGAATCAGTGATTAGGAGAGCAGCTGAGGGGCATTGAGTACAGAGAAACAAAGAAGGCAGAGATTGTGCCGGGAGAGCAGTGCAACAGCCAAGGAGGGCGACGTAGAGTGAGCAAGGGCTCACGCAGGATCACGCAGAGGCAGCCAAGTGTTGCGCAGAGCACCAGAGGGGCCAGCGCAGCTGACGTAGGGCCTCCTGGTGCTGATGCAGGGCCAGCGTGAGACAAAGAAGGGGACGTAGAGTGAACAAGGGCTCACGCAGGATCACGCAGAGGCAGCCAAGTGCTGCGCAGAGCACCAGAGGGGCCAACGCAGCTGACGTAGGGCCTCCTGGTGCTGATGCAGGGCCAGCGTGAGACAAAGAGGGGCTGACGCAGTTCAGCTTAGGCAGACGTTGGGGTTGCAGAAGCCGTTTTGTGCTGAGGAGCTGCTGGAAGGATTTTCCATGTTTTTAGCCAGGAGATTTCTCTCAAACTGTGAGGTATAGCTACTAAGGAAATTCTATGTTGGGTAGGCCAATTTTGGCACCCAGATTGTACTTTGATATTGCTTAATAAGAAAACCCTCAGATAGCTGCACTGGTTTTCCCGCATTGGGTTTTTTTCGGGGACATTGGTCCAAAAATAATGGTGTCATGTGGTGTGCTTGTTCTTGTTTCTTTTAGTTGGTGATCTGTAATATGTTGAGCATGCACTAGTGTTTATTTTTAGTATTTACTTTGTAAATAACTTGTTAAAGAAAAAATAACAAGTAGGTAGGAATTAATCAGGAAAAGTGCATGAAGGGTTTTTAAACTAAGGAAAATTAGAAACTTCAACATGGTATCAGATCGTGATTGCAGATCACAGGAGGACTAAAAGACATCAGCCGAGCTGAGCAATAGCAACAGAAAACAGTTGTCCTGAGATGACAGAAATTGTGTCTAGCAGCGTAGAAGCCAAGAAGTGTGATGCAGAGCCAACCAAGAGCTACGTAGAAGAAGCCGGGAGTTGCACCAAACCTCAGAGAGGCCAGTGTTGCTAACGCAGAGGGCCAGAGGGCTGACGCAGACCCATCTAAAGTTACGCAGAGCTAGCGTGAGGCAAAGAGGGGCTAACGCAGTTCACAGAGAGGCAGTTGCTGGAGTCTAGAAGGCTGCAGAATTATTGCAGAGTGGAGTTGGTAAGGTACTGTAGTCAGAACAGTAGTTGATAGAGCAGGGCCAGAGGAGTTGTTACCGAGGGTTTCTAGCTGAGGAACCTAGATCAACCGTGCAGTTGCACATGACGATCAGAGTAGGGGGCATCTCGACAAGCGGCGGAAGGATTTCCAAGAGGGAAATCAGGACTCAGAGGGAGTCCAGAAGAGAACTTCTAGACGGGAAGTAGAGACTCAGAGGAGTCGAACAGGGAACTTCCAGGAGGGAAGTAGAAGAGCATCATGGCACTACATGGGGTAAGAGACCAGGATAGACTGGACGGAGCATCGAATTTCATAGTCTGGAAGGCCAAAATCTTATCAGTGCTTGACAAGAATCGTGTCAAGAACTTCGCCTTGAAGACAATAGCTACTATCCCAGTCGACCCAAATGAGAATGACAAGTATGAAGAGGTAATGGCGGGGCGAAGTGCATTATCCTTGATGGGGTCAAGGATCATGTGGTACCACATATAGCCGAGAAGGAAACGATAGTTGAGATGTGGGAGGCTCTCAAGAACCTGTACCAGCATACTTATGTGTAGAGAAGAATGCTTCTCGAGAATTAGATGAGGTCATATCATATGAAGAAGGGTCAAACGATTGACTCCTTCCTCGGAGGAATGAATGAGATCCAAGATCAGTTTACTGCTATGGGAGCGATACTGGATCAGGAGCTTATGGTAAGGACAACCCTGAATGATGTCTCGGAGGAGTGGGAAGTGTTTGTCCAGAGCATCTTGGGAAGAGGGACTCTCCTACCTTGGGACGAGATGTGGGCATCTCTTTGCCAGGAAGAGATCAGATGGCAGTCAAAGACAGGTAGCAGCGACAAAGAGATCAAGGTCAAGTAGGAGGAGGAGGATGTGGCCCTAGCATCTGAGGGAAAGCAGGAGATGCAGAAGAAAAAAGATCTCTCCGAGATCAAGTGCTTCCACTCTGGGGAGATGGGTCATTATGCAACCCAGTGCCTAAGGAAGAAGGATAAGGGAGAGTCTTTCGAGACTAAGGCAACACCAGCATGGGCAGAAAAGGAAGTTTTGACAGACGATGATTGTGCCATGAGTGCACACGCACCATTTGAGCGGAAGTGGGGAGACATCGAGCTGTAGTCAGGCAGACTACAGGCGATGAGGGGTAGGATCCTTGAGGTACCCAACCTCTTGGACTAGACCTTGTAACGGGAGCCCCGACGAGGAGTAGCAAGACTGGCTGAGTGGGTAGAGACAGATGCGGATGGAGTAGTAGAGAGAGCTACAGTGCAGGAGTCCCGAGACAGGGCAGAGCTAACAGGCTGCAGCAGTGCGAGAGGCACATTAGTGTTGCACCAGTGCAGGAAGGCACGGAGTGGTGTGCAATGGTGCGAGATGCAGGGAGTTGTTGCAGCAACACAGAGGTCAGAGAGGGAGCACTTGTCAGCGGCAGAGGGAGCTTCAACATCAGTGGGTGTTTCTAGCCCAACAGGGAGGTCAGTTGGAGGATCAGTGACTTACTTCTCAATAACTGAGTTGCAGTGCAGCAGTGGGCAGCACAATGCAACATGATGAGAGGAGGTGCAGTGCGGATGCGGTGCTGGGAGAAAGGACCAACAACAACACGAATGCATTGGGAGTTGTCGTACAGATGCAGTAGTGGCAACGGTAGAACCATGGGTAGCAGTACAGGAGGCAGCAGTGCAAAGGATGTTGGGCAAGAAGGCTTAGCATCAACACAGTTACCGATGCCAGATGATCAGAGTGATGCTCAGTGAGGAGTATCGCTAGAGCATAGTCCTCACTAAGAGGGAGTGTTGATTTGGGGTAGCTTCAGATGTGCTCTAGCCATGAAATTTGGTGGAGATGTTGGGTTACATGAGATCTCCAATACCCAGAAAGGGTTTGGGCAGATTTTAAACAGATCACGAGATATTAAAATAATTAATATTTTTAATGGAGCCCCTAAGTCTAAACTTAGGGAAAGTAAAATATTAATGTGTATTAATATGAATCTGTGTTAGAGTGGTCCAAAAGACATGGATCAAGCCAGATCTAATCTTAGCCGTTGATTAGGGACTTAATCTCGGCTATTGAGATGTCAAAAGGAAAAGTATAAGAGAAGGCTTGAGGGTCACTTGGAGTGTACACCAGATGATCAATGATTCTATTCTCTAGAGCGCGATTTGCTAAGAGAGATAGAATTAGTAATCAGGAGAGCAGTTGAGGGCGATGTTTTAAAACTCCGACTCCAACTTCGACTCCAACTCCGACTCCGACTCCGACTCGGTATCGACTCGATTTCAATGACTCGGTCATTGTAAAAAATACCTTAAATATTTAATTTTTTATAAAAAAAACATAATTTTAAAGATTTTCATTCATGTTTCCAAACACACAACATTAGAATATAGATGGAGGACAACACATGATCAAAGTAGGCTCATGAATATATCCATTATATCAAAATGGCACCCAGTGCACTGTCCAATACATACATGATCTTAGATTCTTAAGTTATTGGTTTTGTGCTTAAACGTATGAAATTCTTGAAATGTGAAAAATAGAGAATAGAAAAATACTCACACACATCCTCAAATAAACACAAATTTTACCCTAGGAAAACCCATATGGGAGAAAACCCAACTAGAAGTTGAGGTCACTCTACTCAACTATGGAAGAAATATAATGACAAAATGGAAACGCCACTCCTCCTACGGCCCAGTATTTAACATAGCCTGATAGACGTCTAGCGGTTGACTTCCTCAACCCTCAATTAGAGTTACAGTTTTAAACCTTCTAAAATCTTCTTGAAAGTCCACGCATGGCTAACCCCATATGCATGAATAACGAGTGCTAACATGAAATCCTCTCATACCATGCTGGTCATCACAATAAGTCAACTTGTGAGAGGCATAGTTTTTGTATATGAGCTTCAATTGAAAGGTCTTTAAGTGTATATCAGCATCAAGGGGTCTGAGCTAAAACTAAGGAAGTTTTGACACCAAAATATGTCGTTGGATGCCTCAAAATGGCTCTAGAGTGACCCTACAAGCCAATTCCTCCAGTTTTTTACCACTCCGAAAACATCAAGATAGATGGCAAATAATATAAGATCCAATCTAGATCACACAAATGTAAGCTCTAATGCCACTTTGTGGGCTTTGTGACACACCAATTAGAATAAGAATTCATATTAAAGTGTAATAAGAATCAAGATAGATACAAGATTATTCCATTACCAAGATCTCACTCCTTGTTTCATTGATCTTTGACAAATAAACAGTACACTTTCGAAAATAGGATAAAGTCATATCCTACACCACACCCAAAACTGCATAAAATTCAATCCATTCTAAACTAATATCACCAGAGCCAAATAAGGAGGAATGTATAGTTGATGGTGAAAAAATGTAGATAGAAACTGGACAACAGACATAAAAAACTTGAAAGAGTACGGACATAGGAAGAGGTGATAGGTTAATAAATAAAGCACAAGAAATCTGAAGTTAAAAAACGTGGCAGCATAGCCATGTGGGACAGAAGGTGAAACCGTGAACGGGTTCAATTTGTCATGGAAAAGACAATGAATGCAAATCAAATGAGAGTAGGGAATCAGGATACTAGCAAGAAGCACAGAAACGATCTGAGGGTGAAAAAATTAAAAAAAAAACCATTTTTAAGTCCGCTGGCAACTGTAGGTAACCCGACCGGGTTGATACGGACTCGGACGAGTTGTGTAATAACTCGACCACCTCCGTATTAACCCGACCGACCGAACCTGTTCGTTGGCCGAGTTGCAAATCTCAGGATTGGCTCAGACCAACTCGGTTGAGCCGGTTCCGAGCTGGCTATTTTTTAAAACAATGGCTGAGGGGCATTGAGTACAAAAAAACAGAGGAGGGTGACACAGAGCCAACAAGGGCTCACGCAGGGCCACGCAGAGGAAACCAAGTGTTGCATAGAACACTAGAGGGGCCAGCGTTGCTGACGCAGGGCCTCCTGGGACTAATGCAGGCCTAGAAAGGCTGACGCAGGGCCAGCATGAGACAAAGATGGGTTGACGCAGTCTAGTTTAGGCAGACGCTAGGGTTGCAGGAGCAGTTTTGTGCTGAGGAGCCGCTGGAAGGATTTTCCAGGGTTTCATCCAGGAGATTTCTCTCAAACTGTGAGGTATAGCTGCTAAGGAAATTCTTTGTCGGGTAGGCCAGTTTTGGCGCCTAGAGTGTACTCTGATATTACTTAATAAGAAAACCCTCAGATAGTTGCACTGGTTTTCTGGCATTGGGTTTTTCCAAGGACATTGGGCCAAAAATAATGGTGTCATGTGGTGTGCTTGTTCTTGTTTCTTTTAGTCGCTAATCTGTAATATTTTGAGCATGCACTGGTGTTTATTTTCAATATTAACTTTGTAAATAACTTGTTAAAGAAAAGATAACAAGTAGGTAGGAATAAATCAGGAAAAGTGCATGAAGGGTTTCTAAACTAAGGAAAATTAGAAGCTTCAACATGGTATAAGAGCGTGATTGTAGATCACAAGAGGACTAAAAGACATCAGCCAAGCGGAGCAATAGCAGCAGAAAACAACAGTCCCAAGGTTACAGAAACTGTTTCTAGCAACGCAGAAACCAAGAAGTGTGACGCAGAGCCAACCAAGAGCCACGCAGATAAAGCCGGGAGCTGCGCAGAGCCTTAGAGAGGCCAGCGTTGCTGACGCGGAGGGCCAGAGGGTTGACGTAGGGCATCCCAGGGCTAACGCAGAGCCAACGGGAGGCAGAGAGGGGTTGACGCAGTTCACAGAGAGGCAGTTGCTGGAGTCTAGAAGGCTACAGAATTATTGTAGAGTGGAGCTGGTGAGGTACTGTAGTCAGAACAATACCTGATAGAGCAGTGCCAAAGGAGTTGTTATACTTGACAGAGCAGGGCCAGAGGAGTTGTTACTGAGGGTTTCTAGCCAATGAACTTGGATCAGCAGTGCAGTTGCATAAGATGATCAAAGTAAGGGGCATCTCGACAAGCGACAAAAGGATTTCTAGGAGGGAAATTAGGACTCAGAGGGAGTCCAAAAGAGAACTTCCAAACGGGAAGTAGAGACTTAGAGGATTCAGATAGAGAACTTCCAGGAGGGAACTAGAGGAGCATCATGGCACTACACGGGGTAAGAGACCAGGATAGACTGGATGGAGCATCGAACTTCGTAGTCCGGAAGGCTAGAATCTTATTAGTGCTTGACAGGAATCGTGTCAAGAACTTTGCCTTGAAGACAATAGTGATCCCGATCGACCCAAATGATAATGACAAGTCCAAAGAGGCAATGGCGAGGGCCAAGTGCATTATCCTTGACGGGGTCAAGGATCATGTGGTACCACATATAGCGAAGAAGGAAACGAGAGTTGAGATGTGGGAGGCTCTCAAGAACCTGTACCCTGGGTTTAGAAATGTGTTGGAAGTTTGTTTATCTGTGGGTAAGCCAGTTTGGCACCTTGTTGTACAGGAAAATTGTTGAATAATAAAATCCTCCCTTGCTGCACCAGTTTTCCCACATTGGGTTTTCCCAGGGACATTAGTCCAAAATAATTGTGTCAATGTGTGCATATGTTTGTTTCTGTATTACAGTGTGATATCTGCAACAATATTTATTTTAATGTTTGTTGAAGTAATTTCATTAATAACTTATGATGAAATAAGTAGGAAAAATAAATCAATTGTTGCAGTTATAGAATTTTCACATCTCTCTTGTCCTAGGAAAATTCCACCCTTCTGTTACCAAACTTCCAAGCCCAAAAAATAATGCATTCGTCCCAAATCCTTCATGTCAAATTTTGTAGCTAGGTTTTCCTTGCAATCTTTGATGAGCCTAGATGAACCTATCAGGAAAAGGTCATCCACATATAACACCAGAATTAAAGGCTCATTCTCTATAATCAGATAGTAGAGGTTGGGATCTGTGTCACTCTTGACGAATCCCATCTTCTGCAAATAACCATCAATTCGACCGTAACATGCCCTAAGTGCTTGTTTAAGCCCATACAAGGCTTTCTTCAACCTACCTACATGATTTTTCTTCTCATGTGTCTCAAAAACCTCTAGTTGTTCAATGTATACTTCTTCTATCACCTTGTTCATGAACACAGTCGTGACGTTGATCTGGTGAATCTCTCACCCCATCTGTGCTGCAAGGGATATCACGGATCTAATAGAAGTATACTTGGCTACTGGGGTGAAGGTTTCTTCGAGTCTATCCCTTCCTTCTTAGCATACCCCTTAGCCACAAACCTGACTTTGTATTTTTCCACACTACCATCTGCAACATATTTGACCTTGTAGATCCATCTCGAACCTACAATTGATCTGTCGTGAGGTCGTGAGGCCCAGGTACCACTTCCCAGACATCATTGATCATTATGGACCTGTATTCCTCCACCATAGCATCTACTCATACTTGATGTTGAACGACCTCCTGAAAACTAGAGGGTTCCCCAACTTGAGCCACTAAAGCTTGGTTTCTATCTAGTTGTCTATGCTTGCTTTTTCATTCCTAGGAGCTCCAATGAAATCCTTTGCATCTCGTAGTATCTATCGAAGTTCCTGGCTCATTCTTCAATTGGTAGAGGGTAGATCTATTTGCTCCTCCTCTTGAGATTCCACTCTCTGTAATGGCTCTAGATTCTTGTCTTTTGGAGAAATACTGGTGCTGGTTTCTGCTGGTCGAAGTGGTTGGACCAATGGATCATCCTTTGACTGCTCTTCGAAAGGCATTTCTCAGGATTTCCTAAAAGCTCTGTCCTCCATGAACTTTACATCTCGTCGTACTATGATCTTTCTATTTTTCGGAAGGTAGATTCTGTATGCCTTAGCATTCTCACTATATCCCACAAGATATCATTTTTCTGTAATTTGGTCCAACTTCTTCCTCTTTTCTTCAGGTATATGGCAGTATGCCAAGCTCCCAAATATTCTAGAATGACTCACTTCAGGCTTCTTGCCAGTGAAGACACTCTCCGAAGTAATCTTACCTAATGCCCTATGACGAGTCTTGTTCTGAACATATACTGTTGTGCTGCATGCTTCTGCCCATAGAAATTTGGGCATACCCTGATCATACAACATGGCCCTCACTGCTTCAACAATAGTTTTGTTCTTCCTCTCTGCTACTCCATTCTCCTCCAGATTATATGGAGTTGTCCATTGTCTTTTGATGCCTTCCATGGTTTTTAGAAAGTAGATCCAAGTTTTCCTGGAATGGTCATCAATGAAGGTGATGAAGTATTCAACGCCACTAAGAGCTTTTGTGGAAATGGGTCTGCAGATATCTGAGTGTATCAATCCCAGAACACTCTTTGCCCTACTGTTCCTTATAGAATAAGCCGCTTTGGCGTACTTGCCCAGTACGCAACCTCTGCATACATCGTCCCGTTTGGTACTTAATTCTGGAACTCCTGTGATGGTTCCTGTGAGAATTCGTAGAGCCACATCCTGTATGTGCCCCATCCTTTTGTGCCATAGTTCATTCAAATCTTTTTCACTGCTGCTGGCTATTAGTGCCATTGGATATTCTAGCGGTAACTTATACAGTCTGATACTTCTAACTCCAGTTTGGGCCTTCTTCTTCCAACTTGGATGTTTAACATATACTTTCTTCCCAATGAAGTAATCATCATAGCCCTTGTTCTATAACTGAGATATAGAGAGTAAGTTCATTCCCCATCCAAGCAGATGCAACACATTGGTAGCTCGAATCCGAGCCCCTGCTTCTGTTTGAAAAACACTATACCTCTTCCTACGGGGTTACATTTTGACTTCTTTCCCATCGTGATTTGGAAGTTCATTTGTTCTTCTTGATAGCTCGAGAAACATTATCGTTTTCCCGTCATGTGCACAAAAGCCCCACTATCAATATACCAAACCTCAGAGGAAACATAACTTGCCAACCAAGCAACTTATTCTTTGAGTCAGGAAGCCAACATAGAACTGTTGTGATCCATTATATTCATTGTTCTTTCCTCTTTCCCAGGAGAGCTGCGTGAGTCCTTTTGAGCTGCTGCTCTAGCATCATGTTCATGACTCATTGCAGATATTCTATTGCCTGATCTTAGCTATGATACCACGTGAAAATTTCTAACACAAAATTCTACTGCAATAACTGATTTATTTCTCCTGCTTATTTTCCATAATAAGTTATTTACAAAACCCTTTAGTAAACATCAAAGTAAATTCTACTACAGTTGTCACATAATAGCATAGAGAAAAGAACAGTGAAATACAAGCATAAGAATCAATCACATCAACACAATTATTTTTGGAGAATAGTCCCCGGAAAAACCCAATGCTAGAAAAGTGGTGCAACAAATGAGGGTTTATTTATTATTCTTCAGCAACAATCTCTTTACAAGGAATGATTTTCAGAACTTAGAGATCTCTGAGAAAACATCTGAGATAATTTTCCTCCACCCTGTGGAGAAATTCTGACACCTAAGAGACCCTCCAACGTCCACTGCATCATCTCTACGTGAGGACTGTGTCCCTTGTTGCACTGTCTCCCTGAGTTATCCCTCTGATGCACTGCGTCCCCTCCTCCTCAGTCTTCGACTGATGTTGATACCCTCCTCTTCCTTCACCCTGCACTCTCCCTCTGAAATCGAACTCTTACTTCTTGAGAATCGATTTCCCTCGGGTTACTGAGTATTTGCTTGGTGTATCTCTAAATGACTCTCAAGTCTTCATTTATACTTTTCTTGTTGAGATATCAATGACCATGATCTAATCCATAATCAACGACTAAGATTAAATTAGACTTGATCCTCATCTCTTAGAAGCTTCTCACCCATATTTTCATTAATACCCATTAATATTTTAATTTTCCAAAGTTTAGACTTAGGAACCCCATTAAAAATATTAATTATTTTAATAAAATACAATCTGGGTGGACTTTCACCAAACGATTTATGGTTCTTGGAGAACTCATGTGTTCTAGCCCCTCGACAAAATTTCGGAGCTAGAGCACATTCGATGCTACCCAAAAGTCAACACAAATCGGCCCACATCCTGTCCCACTTTGGTAAGGTTTCTCTGCCCAAAATGCTTTGGACGAATACCTGCCACTTCTCGGAGACACTATTGAGTGCCAATCGTACTAGCTCTGTGGCTTGAGTTGCTGCTCCAATAGCTGACAGTTGATCCCGGATCTCCTAAATCCTGGTGAGGTAGGGGTCTATGCGTTCCCCGTTTTGCATCCTGGTGCAGCACAACTTTTCCTCCAAGTACATCTTTTGTTGCTCGGAAGTGCCTTGATATAGCGTGGAAAGTGTATCCCACATCTCCTTGGTCGTTCCCTAGCTCTCTATGTGTGATACAATGTGATCTCGAACACCGTCAAGAATCAACCTCTTTGCCCTTGCCATCTCCTTTCGGTATTCCTTCAACTGATTTACATCTGTGGGGATAATTACCACTGCATCTATGAATGGCTTCAGGCCATATTCATCCAGAAGGAAGGATATCCTTGCCTTCTAGATGACATAGTTGGAAGCACTGTCCAACCTGTCTTGATCTCGTAGCCTGACAGTGGCCATCAAACAATGTCGAAAATCTCTTATTTCCTTCTAGTCAGCTGCTGCTAGGCTATTCACACTCTCTTTTGGAATGAGAAACTCTACTCATAATGACTGCTGATCTGCTAGGGAAATCAAACTTCTTGAGAGTAGAACTTCCCTGAGGAAATTTTTTCCTCAATGTGTGCTCTTCTTCCACCCAACGTTAGTTTGCTCTAGCAAACTGCTGCAAAACTATTGCATCCAACTAGAGATCTGCTCTGCGAAAAATATTGGTTGCTCCCTCTACCTCTGGAATCCCTCTCTCAGAAAATTTGATTCTCCTCAAGAAATTCGACCTCTTGGCCAAGGTGACTACACTGCCTCTAGGGTTTTGATTTGCTGCTCCTCAATGAACAATGAAACTCCATCTTCCTTCGCTATTGAGCTCTCCGGCTGATCATCTGCTCTTTGATACACTGTGAAAATTCGGGAACCCGAATCCTATTGTAGCAATTGGAAATAATTCTCCTAATTGTTAAATTAATCCTTAAGAATTTATTTATTGTTTGCTACAACAAATATTGAATCAATCACACTGCGACCTACACAAATAAACTGCGAAAGAAATGTACACTGGAAGAAATGCTAGAACACACACATAAAATGACAACTATTTTTGGACCAATGTCCCTGGAAAAACCCAAGTCAAGAAAACCGGTGCAACAGCTGAGGGTTTTATTATTATGCATCATTGAAAAAAATTGAGTACAACTAGATGCCGACACTGGAAATCCTACAAAAAAATACGAGTAAGAAAATCTAGTGAGGAGAAATTCCTCACTCCACAGGCAAATCCAAGCACTGATCTCGGCTCAAATTGAGTTGTCCAAACTGCCTTTATGCATTCATTGTGCCACCCTAGCGCAATTGATGCTGCTCTCAGCTTGGAACAACTTCTCCTCAAGCTGTCTAACAAGCCGCTGTATGGGAAAATGTCTCTCCTGGCCTCTAGAACTACTGCCCAGCTTCTGGCATTGAAATTCTGCTTCTCTCCAACAATATGACTTTGCCTCTAGAGGCTACTGCACTGCTTTGTATGAGCCTCACTGTGGCTTCTTTGTCTCTCTACAAATGCACTCATCAGATCTGTAAATCTTCCTCTGACTTCACTATCCCTGCCCCTCTCTCACTGCTTCGATTTCTCTGACTCTCTCTCCGGCAACTGAATACTGCTACTTAGGAAATCGATCTTCTCATGAAATCAAACTGCACAAGTGATTTCTCCAAGTCCCATTGACTTCTTATAATCCTCTGTTGAGACTTCAACGGCCAAGATTAGATCTTAATCGATGGCTAGGATTAACTTGAAGTCGATCCGTGTGAGTTTCTAGAACATTCACACCATAACTTAATTAGTTCTGATTAATTAGTCATATTCCCTAAGTTTAGACTTAGGAAATATTTAAAAAACAACTAATAATCTAATTAAGTCACTTTTTTGGGAATTTCTAGGAATGACTTCTGGGTTTTGGAGATCTCGTGTATTCTAGCCTCTCCACAAAATTTTGTGGCTAGAACACATTTGATGCTATAAAAAATAACACTTAAAAGTGCTCTTCTACAATAGAGACTTGTATCTAATTTAATAATATATTGGATGATTAATCAAATTTATAAGATGATTGCCGGGGGAGTATCCCTAAGAATAAATATACTCTAAGGGGTTTCTCTATGAAGAGACTTTCCTTTTTGTTCATAGGCTCTTTAATATTAATATAAAGTTATTGTTATTATTAAAATCTTTGTTACTATATCCGTTATGATATATATTCATTACATATTACATGAGATGTATTGACTGAAGTATATTATACACTTCCTTTCTCGTCTGACAGATTGCAGAAATCCTTATATATTGTGGTGACCTATCTTAATCTACAGTAGGAGTTTCCAATGGTGGATGTCATTCGTATGTTGATTTTTGTTGACACCATCCGTAGGGCTCTTCACGCTTCATCCTTAATCTCTCTTCCTTACTGATGTTCAGTTAGTAGAGTGGCAGATGGTGCATTTGTTTTGTCTTTCGTAGCAACAATTCAAGAATAAGTTTTGTTGGTCAAAGTTCCACATAGTTGAATGAATCTCCATGATGCAGGCTAAAATCAAGCAGCTGCCAAGTGTTTGTGGTTTAACGTTGCCACTCTACTGTTGTCTTTCTAGAGTATTTGATGAGACACGATATTTTTGGCGTCAAAGTGTATTTTCAGTATTGAAGTGTATTTGGACACTTAAAATCAAACTATATTATATATTGAAGCCCATTATGTCACGACATGACCAACCACACTAAGAAAAAGCAAAGATTACTCTTGACCCAAAGTTGAAGGATGGTTAAACCTTCAAAGATCTTTTCATTGGTTTCCTACATTGCTTCTATGTCAAATCATATCAAGGAGGGTTATTACGTAATGAACCAAATAACATACTAGCCATAGTTTTAAAAATAGGTTGGTTTGACTCGAACTCAGCTTGGTTGACTGAGCCATACCCTGCCCAGACCGACTAGGTCAATTATCTGGTTCAGTGGCCAACCCGTTATTGAATCGGCTGAGTTGGCCATTGACTCGACTGGTTCAGTAACGAACCGGTCAGACCAGTGGAACCCAACTTAAACTGACCGATCTTGGTGGTGGGAAAAAAAGACGGGCTGGGCAGACTTGAAATCAATCTTTTTTTGTTTAAATTATTTCCTAGCCCTTGTACCCCTCTCCCACACCTATAAAGGTGACCCAACCCCCTCATATTTCCTCACAACTATTTTATTGCATTTGTGTGGAATTTGTGAGCAGTTGGAGTTGGTTTTTGGAGTAGCGTTGAGGAGGTTCTTGTGCAATCTTTTGAGCAACACTGAGTTGGTTTGTAGAGCACCATTGGTTATGTGATTTTGTTCTGATCTCTATATATTACATGTATTGGACAGTGCACTGGGTGTGGTAGGTCCCTATAATACTAGTGTATTCCCTTATTATTATTGTCATTGTAGCCCGTTATTGTTATTGTTGTGCCCATGTTGTACCCATACTGTTATTATTGTGCCCTGTAGAAGTCCTCTATTGTTATTGTTGTTCTCTTACACTTTATTGTTCTGTCGACTTTGATTATATTCTGACCCCTTAGACTCTTATATATAGAAAGGAGGTCTTGTCATTTGTATCATTCAAGAATTGTTCATTTGTGTAATGTAAAGGAGGTTGCCCCTTGAAGAAGCTAGGTTTTAAGTCGTTGATATATCTATTTCTTCTATTTTGTTAGCTAGTTGCATAACAATTGGTATTAGAGATTTGGATTTTAGGGTTTTGCTGCTTCAAACAAGTCATTATGGCATTTTGCCTGTAACTTTTTTTTCTATGACGTTTCATAAGCTAAAATAAAAACCCATTTGAGCAGAAATCCTGATGAACCTCGTGACCGAATTTCAGATCTTGTCCTGCTATATTTTCGGAGTTATGAACTGAGGAAATTAGGGTTTTTGCAGACTCCCGAATTCGATTTCAAACATGTCACCTTGGGAAAATCGTCATAACTTTCTCTTTGAGCGTCGACTTCAAATTTCATAAAAAATGACAGAAAGAGAACATATTGTAGTTTGTTGGGTAGAATTTTTAGAGCCGAAGGTCGAAACAGTGACACGTAGCACGCCGTACAAGTTCGCTCTACTGAACTAGTCAAAATTAGGTCATCGCGGGAGATTGGACATAACTATTTCTTGGAGAATCCAATCGTGATCAGAATTGTGGGGTTGGAAAGAGGACTCAGAGGGTTATTACAGACTGAAATTTCTGAACTTGAAGATCTGAAATTACAGAGTTACAGGTGTTTCAAGATGAAGTTCATACAAAGCGAAAATAAATAAAAAATAAAAAAGGTTTGTAGTTTTTTTTTTAAATAATAAATTTGTACAAGTTTTGTTGGAGAAAGTAGTTTGAACTGATTCAAAGGGCATTGTGAAATATAATTATCATTCATTGATGACCCGAAGAAAGAAAATGGAAACACCTAGTAAGCAACCTGAAATCTCTACTATGACACATGAAGAAGAGGAAGAAATGCAACATGATATATCAAAATTACGAGACGAAGTACAACAAATTTCGCTCTCACAAAAAGTCACTGAAGCCAAGATGGATGGTTTAAAAAATGGCATGGAAGCTAAGATGGATGGTATAGAAGCAAAACTTAAAGGCAACATGGAAGATTTGAAGATAGATTTGACAAAGTTGCTACAAGAAATGCTTACTGATGGTGTAAGGGTAGTAAAGGAAACTCATGATGAGAACAAAGTAAATGTTAGTCATGATTTCATAGACTCTAATGTTGGATTGAAGACCCACCATGTTCCAAAGATCGATATGAGGAAGTTTGATGGCAAGGATCCTGTAACATGGATACTACAAATGGAGCAATATTTCGATCTCCATAATGTTCAAAACACACAAAAGGTACGCATTGCAACTTTATATTTGGAACACAATCAAGTTGTATGGTATCGATGGCTTTGCTCTCATAAACAAATTGTCACTTGGGCAATTTTTACGGAAGAAATAATAACACATTACAAGGATACAAAAAGCAACACTTTTTTTAGCCAATTGATAAATCTCAAACAAAGGGGTTCAATGGTGGAGCACATTGAGGACTTCCAAAAATTGAATATAAGGGGACAAGATATTCTAGAGGAGCATAGGATTGATGTTATTCATAAGACTTTAAAGAATAACATCCAACATGAGGTTCGCCTTTGGGAACTTGATTCATTAGAGAAGGCATTGGGGTTGGCAAGAAAAATTGAAAGCAAAATTATGTCAACAAGGAAGCCTACCACTCACAACTATAAAGATGGAAGTGTCGTTGCCCTAGCCTTCCACGACCTACAAGGTTGACACCACAACAATTGGAAGAAAAAAGAGCAAAAGGGCTTTGTTATAGTTGTGATAGCAAATACACTAAAGGTCATAAGTGTGTTGAGAAGAAATTATTTTACATAGATTGTGAAGAGGAGGAAGAAAATAAACAAGAAACATCAAAAGAAGATGATACACACCAGGATGGACAAGAAGGATGGATCATGGCGCATGTGTCCGGATTATAGGGAGCTCAACAAGCTCACTAATAAAGATAAATTTCCCGTTCTTGTCATTGATGAATTATTGGATGAATTGCATGGAGCATTTTACTTCACCAAGTTGGACCTTCGTTCAAGATGTCATCAAATCACAATGAAGACTGAAGAGATTCCGGAAACAACATTTAGAACTCACGAGGGTCATTACGAATTTTGGGTCATGCCTTTTGGCCTTACCAATGCACCTTCTGATGAATTCCATTTTCAAACCCTTCCTTAGAAAATTTGTGTTAGTATTTTTTGATGATATACTAATCTACAAGTCTTGGAAGGATCATGTTCATCATGTTGACAGAGTGCTCAAACTATGAGAGGAGAAACACTTATATGCAAAAACCTCCAAATGTTTCTTTGGAGTACAAGAGGTGGAATACTTGGGTCATATTGTATCTCATGAAGGTGTTAAGGTAGACCTTAGCAAAATTAAAGCCATTAAGGAATGGAAAATCCCCACATCCATAAAGCATCTGCGAGGATTTCTCAGGTTGATAGGGTATTATCGCAATTTTGTTAAGAATTATTAGAGAATAGCAGCACCTCTAACAACATCACTAAAGAAAGATGCGTTTTCTTGGACTCCAGAAGCAATCAAGGCCTTTGAACATCTTCAAGGGGCAATGTGCCAAGCACCGGTCTTAGTTACACGAGACTTCACAAAACCTTTATTGTGGAATGTGATGCCTCAGGAAATGGAATTGGTGTTGTTTTAATGCAAGAAGAAAGACCCATTGCTTTCGAAAGTCCTCCAATCAAAGGAAAGTATTTACACAAAGCTATTTATGAGAAGGAAATGTTGGCAATACTACATGCACTTAAGAAATGGCGACCTCACCTAATGGGAAGATACTTGAAGGTAAAACTAGATCATGATAGTCTTGAATACTTTTTACAACATAGATTATCTTCAGAGGAGCAACAAAAATGGGTCACAAAGATGTTGGGTTATGACTTTGAAATCATCTACGAAAAAGGGAAGCAAAATGTTGTTGCAGATACACTCTCAAAAAAAGGTGAGGATGTGGAAGCATTGCTTTGTGCCATTTCTATTATCCAACGAGACTGGATAAACGAAGCAAGGGATGAATGAAAAAATGACGAAGAAGTGTGGGCACTCATTCAAATGTTGCAACAAGATCCTAGCACATCTGATACATTTAGCTAGAAAAATGATGCGTTATGGTACAAAGATCGTTTATACCTCTATAAGAATTCCCAACTCAAACAAAAGATTCTTCTGGAATTCCACACCTCCCTTAGGAGGGCATTCTGGATTTTTAAAAACTTACCATAGGGTTAAGAAGAATTTTTTTGGGATGGCGTTAAATCTGATATTCAAAAGTTTGTGACGGAATGTTTGGTTTGCCAACAAAATAAAGTTGAGACAATTAAGACCCTAGGTCTATTACAACCTTTATCCATTCCAAGTCAACGTTGGGAGGAGGTTTCAATGGATTTTATCACAGGTTTACCCAAATCCGAAGGAAAGGCTGTCATCATGGTGGTAGTTGATAGACTTACCAAGTATGCACACTTTTGTGCATTATTTGATCCATTTAAAGCCAGTACAATTGCTACTGCATTTGTGGAAACAATTCAAAAGCTACATGGAAACCCAAAAAAAATTGTAAGCGACAGAGATTAGATTTTCACTGGAAATTTTTGGACAAAATTATTTTCTTGTCTGGGTACTCAGTTAGCTCATAGCTCATCTTATCATCCTCAATCTGATTGGAAAACTAATATAGTGAACAAATGTTTGGAAGGATATCTTTGTTGCTTTGTATCTGATAAACAAACACAATGGGTCAAATGGTTACCTCTCGCTGAATGGTGGTATAACACTTCCTTCCGTACTGCAGCAAAAATGACCCTATTTATGGCACTTTATGGATATCATCCACTGTCCATCACATCATATTTAAGAGAAAATTTTAAGGTTCAAGCAGTGGAAGATCACATTGATCATCAACAAAAAGTTCTCCAAATCTTAAAGGATAACCTAACTTTGGCGCAAAATAGAATGAAACAATAAGCAGATCAACATCGCAGTGAAAGAAGTTTTTGTGTAGGTGACTGGGTATTTCTACGACTCAATGTTTTAAAATTCGGCCAATTCGAAACGGAAACGGCCAAGTTGATCCGTTTCAATGCAAAAATTTGTGACTTGGTGGAGGAAATGGTTTGGGAGGCCGAGTCATGGCTAACTCGGCCGAGTTATTGCATGACTCGGCTGAGTCAACCATGACTAGGGCAACTCGGCTATTTCCGCAATAACTGGGCCGAGTCATAACATGCGGCCCGTAACCCCATTAAAACAACGATTTGTCATATTTTTAATGAAATTTTCAAGTGTTTGCTGATTGGTTTGGACTCCAATGTGTTTTATGAATTAGTTAAATGTTATTTGGGGTCCATTTGCCCCTCCCAAACCCTATTTAACACACTCAAATGCTCTCATTCTCTCACAGCCATCTCATGCATTTGAGTGAGAACTTCTTTGAGAGTTAGTGAGTAGTTCTTGAGCTTGTTTTTGGAGCAACAGTGAGGAGTCTTGGGCAAGCACTGTAGCTGGAGTGAGGAGCTTCTTGGGCAGCCATTTGGAGCAGCGTTGAGGAGTTGATTCTTGGAGCAAGCTTGAGGAGGCAATTTGTGCCTGGAGGTATTTTTTTTCACCTCTACAAATCTGTTTTTGCTTATTAAATTTTAGGTGCATATCT
This sequence comes from Pinus taeda, assembly GCA_000404065.3. NCBI lineage: Eukaryota > Viridiplantae > Streptophyta > Pinopsida > Pinales > Pinaceae > Pinus > Pinus taeda. Next base: position 131,252 of record APFE031690418.1, read on the forward strand.
AGAAAGCCTAGAGAGTGTTTTTTGTCAAAGAAATGAACATTGAATCAATGTTTTTTTTTTTTTCTTTTTCCTCTTGTTTTTTTTCATTTTTTTTTCAAAAAATGGCAC
>APFE031690418.1:133879-144312 GCA_000404065.3 Pinus taeda
AAAGTTAGATATAATTTGTAATTTTCTTGAGCTAACTCATTACACTCCTATGTTTTTTGCAGCACAATGGTGGGAGGCCTTTGGTGGCCATTGTCCTGAATTGCAAAGGCTTGCAATTCGTATTTTGAGTCAAACTTGCAGTGCAATTGGGTGTGAGTGCAATTGGTTTGTCTTTGAGAGGATTCACACAAAGAGGAGAAACCGTTTGGATCAAAAACGGTTAAATGATCTAGTTTATGTCCAATACAACCTCCGGCTCAGACGAAACCAATTGCTGAACAAAAGACTTGATTCAGATCCCATTGCGTTGGAAGACATTGATCCAACATCAGATTGGGTAGTGGAGAGTCGTCTAGCAGAGTTTGATCCTGATGAGGGTCTTGATTTAGATTTAGATATTGAGGCATCAGTTGAACTTGAACATGCTGTTTGCAGATCTCGATCCACTAGCCTCAGTCTCACAGCTAGCAAGGACTCTAGTTGTAGGTGCTTCCTCTGCTCAGCCACGACAGAAGCGCAGCTGCATATCTACTCTATCTCAGCTTGCATCTGTTGCAGTTGCACAGCCTGCTAGTGGTACCACTTCTACAGTTGCAGTTGGAGATGATGATGATGAGGAGTCATGGGGCCCCTTGTTTGACTCTGATGATGATTCAGAGATTGATCGACATGATCTTGGCTCCTTTGGCAGTAGCTGCTAGCCAGTAGTACTAGTACTGGAGTCTGGTCACAATTTACTTTTGTTGTAGAGGCCATTTCTAGCCTCCTTGGTTATGTGTTTTTTGTTTTGAGTCTTTGATCATGTATGACAGTTGACTATGTATTGCCATTGGACAGTGCACTGGGTGCCATTTTGAATTTTGGATTGGTTCATGAGCCTACTTTGATCATATGTTGTCTTCCATCTATATTATAATGTTGTGTGTTTGGAAACATGAATGAAAATCTTTAAAATTATGTTTTTTTATTAAAAAATAAATATTTAATGTATTTTTTACAACGACCGAGTCCTTGAAATTGAGCCGACCGAGTCGATACCGAGCCGGAGTCGATCCTTGGCCAAGTCGGAGTTTTAAAACATTGCTACGACTACAACCATACAAACAAATGTCCCTCAAGCAAGCTAAGAAGGATAATAAATTATCACCAAAGTATTATGGTCCATACAAGGTGTTGCAAAAGATTGGTACTATGGCATACAAATTGGAACTTCCTGCATCTTCCTGAGTGCACCCAGTTTGCCATGTTTCATGCTTAAAAAAGGTTATAGGTGAGAAGCTCTTAGTTCAAACAATATTGCCAGAACTTGATGAGGAAGGAAAAACCATATTGGAACTTGAGCAGTCACATAAACAAGAACTCGACAGCTACGAAATTGATCAATTTCAAAGTATCTCATCAAGTGGAAAAACTTACCCGCTAAGGATTCCACATGGGAGGATGAGAATTTTATACAAAAGCATCCAAAACTACTCAAACGTTGAGGACAACTCTTTTTGAAGGAGAGGGGCATGTTAGGTCCCTATAATACTAGTTTATTCCCTTATTATTAGTCATTGTAGCCCCTTGTTGTTATTGTTGTGCCCATGTTGTACCCATACTGTTATTATTGTGCCCCATAGAAGCACATTATTTCTATTGTTGTGCCCTTACATTATTATTGTTATGTCGGCTCTGATTATATTGTGACCCCTTAGACTCCTATATATAGAAAGGAGGTCTTGTCATTTGTATCATTCCAGAACTGTTCATTTGTGTAATGTAAAAGAGGTTGCCCCCTCAAAGAGGCTATGTTTTAAGTTGTTGATCTATCTCTTTCATCTATTTTGTGAGGTGGTTGCATAACAAGTTGCCATTTTGATATAATAAATATATTCATGAGCATATTTTGATCAGGTGTTGTCTTTCTCTCTATTATTCTAATGCTTTGAGTTTGGAAACATGAATGAAAATCTTAAAAAATATGATTTTTCATTAAAAATTAAATATTTAATGTACGTTTGATGGAGACCAAGTCATTGGAATCAACTAGTCCGAGTTGATACAAAGTCGGAGTTGACGCTTGGCCGATTCCAAGTCCGAGTCCAAGTTTTAAAACATTGATACTACTAGACAACCTGAGTGGGCATAATGGTTAAGATCATGTTTTTCCTCCTAAGAGGTCACAAGTTCAAATTCAGAGGGGGCGAGTGGGTTAGAGTTTTTATGCCTGTGTAGGCTTTAGCAGTGAAATCACTGCACAGAGGTGGGTCCCTTGTCCCACAAACAAGGGGGTCTCATACAAGGGGATGTCTGGCTTGGCTGTAACCTTATAATTGGATTATTATTATTTATTTATTATTAGTTAGGTTTCCTGAACTCATGTGTCACAACTCTTTGTTCTGACTCATCTTGGAGGTCACAGGTTTGGATTTAGAGGGAATAAGGATATTTACACCTACATAGTCTAGGCAGTCAAATCTCTGCATGCAGGGGTTGCCTTGTCCACAAATAAGTGGGTCTCATATGTGAATTTGGCATCTGGCTAGCTTGTAACCTTAAATCAGATTAATATTATTAATATTATTATTATTATTTATGGTTATGGATTATTCAGGTTTCTTGTCAGAAACACTGGTATGTTGATATGGCCTTGTGCATTAATGGTAGTCATGATAGTATGTGTTCACATCAATGTGGAATAAGTCGAAGTCGGGATTAATTCGGCAAGGGTCCAAAAGTTGAAAAACTCGGCAAAGTCGGGAGTTTTTCGAAAAAGTCGGCAAAAAGTCGTAAAATTAAAAAAACACAAAACTATTCATTTAATTTTATTTTTTTTAACATCTAGAGTATCCGCAACATCAAATAAATGCATTTCCACATAAACATGTAAAGAAGGCTAATATATAATATGTATACGAAGTCTAGTGCTACATCACATATCAAAATAGTGAATCAACTCCTGAATTTTGAGTCTTGTCTGAGTCTCAACTCTTAAGAGTCAAAATATCAACAAAAAATATAATAAATGTACATCATGAGTCATCTAAAAGTCATCAAGTAATCACTAATCAGTCATTAAGATCCTCTTCCCCTTTTACAGGAATAGGGAATGGCTTTGCCTTTTCCTCTAGAGGAAGAAGACCCTGCCCCAGGGAATACAAAATGAAATGGACTCAATCGTCCTCTAGAAGCTGATGGAAGAGGTGGCCTCTGTGCTATGCTGCTACTGCTGCCCATCCTAGATGGTGTCACCTCCTCCTCAGCATCCTCATCCAGCTCTGCTACTGCCTCTTGACCCTGATGTTGCTCTGCCTCCTCCTCCTCTATCTTTGGCTCTCCCTTCTCTGCAACTGCTACATCCTCTAGATCCACACCTAACCAATCTGGGATCGAGTCCAAGATTGGCCTCTCAGTCTCGACTCTCCATGAAGCGGTGGTATCAATATTGTCCCATGAGATGGCTTCCACATCAGTAGGTTTCTGAAGCTGTGTCACCCGCAATTGAAGATTGTAGTAGACGTAGACCATGTCATTGAGGCGTTGGGACTCCAATCTGTATTAGGGTCATAGATTGTAAATTAGTACTTAGAAAATTTAAATATTAAAATTAATCAAACGAATTCAAAAAATTTAATTTGAGATCTTTTTCGTTTTTAGTATTTACTTGTTGTGATTTTTGGAGTGTATTTTGTTAAATACACTCCTGTTGCGCTCACACCCAGAAGAACTGCATGTTTGGCTGATTACTCGAATGTCAAGCTTTTGGAGATGGGGTACTCTGGCACCATAGCTTGTCCACCAAGCATCTACAAGTTAAAAGAAAAATGAGAAACATAAAAAAAAAACATTGAAATTCTAAACTTGAAAGTTTGAAACAAACTGAAGCTCACCTAGCATTTTGGTCGTCCTATTCTTAATAGCCAGGTTAAAACCAAATGTGCCACCTCCCATCCTATAGACCTCCATTTCTTTAGAAATCTCCTCACATTCTTGCTCAGATGACACCATCCTCTCGACACAAGTGAAGAATCCATCCATCACCTCGGCATCAAATCTGAAACCACAAGCATAAGAAAATGCAGGGTTGAGGTAGACACCTGTAGCATGAATGGGGCGATGGAGGGTATTGTTCCATCACTGATCAATCACTCTCCATATGACTTGTTGTTTCTCTAACACCTCGTATCCCTTATCTACATAATAAGCACAGATGGCTTCTTTGGCCCTATCCATGGCCTCATACAAGTAGCCCATTGTGGGCTTGTCTCCATCAACGAACCCGAAGAACCTTTACCAAAGGTTCTGAAATGGCACACACCTCCTCTACTCCTGCCCAAAAGCTCTGATCATATGAAACTAGTTTGCATATGCCCTCTCCCTCTGGTTTGCGGCTAATAGATAAAGAACGCCAATTCGCTGAGAGAAACATGCTCTTCACCTCCCACATAGAATTCAATAGAGACTGAAGAGATATGAAAGTAGTGGCAAATCGTGTAATGGCAGGTCACCAACTCTTTGTTGTTGGTTAATTTTCTCATCAAGCTAAGCACAGATGAATGATTATATATAAATTTTGTTATGCTCTTGGATGATTCAACAATATCCCTCACAGTAGGAATCTTACCTGTATCCTCCAACATCAAGTCAATGCAATGAGCAGCACAAGGTGTCCAAAACAAGTTAGGATACCTCTCCATAAGCAGCTCGCTAGCTGCAACATAATTTGCAGCGTTGTACGTTATGGCTTGGACAACATTGCTTGGGCCTACTTCCTGAATGAAGAGGTCCAACAACTCACATAATGTACGTGCATCTTTAATGTGTTCAGATGCATCAACAGATTTCATAAACATTGTCCCTTTGGGACAACTAACCAAGAAGTTAAGAAGGGTCCTACCCTTCTAGTCAGTCCAACCATCTAACATGACTGTGCATCCAGTGTGCTCCCATGATGCCCTAAACTTTGCCAATCTAGCAGTGCACTCAGTCTTTTCATCTTGAAGAAGAGGCCCTCTCAATTCTGCAAAGGTGGGGGCTTTGTACCCCGGGCCAACGACAGCAACAACATCAAACATAGGCTGGTAGAATGGGTTTGTCTTGGCAATGTTGAAAGGAACATCACTACATAGAAGACACCTACTGACCAACCTGTCAGCTTTTTCCTTTTCCTTTTTTTCATTGATGATTTGATCCCAAGTTGTGAACCAGCTGTTGTTCTAGGAACAAAAAAAGATGAGATAGAAGGATGAGTACCCATGGGTGAGGAAGGTGATGCTGCCGTAGAAGCACTGGCACTCTCAATTCCCCCCACTCTTGAGCCCCCTACAAGTTGGTTTCTTAGTGCTGCCCTGGTGTCTTTTCCTTCCTTTTTATCCATCAATGATTGAATGGCCCATCGGATGATTTCACGACTTGGTTTTGTGAAAAGTTCAGCCCCGGAATTTGCCTCAAATGGAATTTTAATCTGTTGATGCCTCCTAACATATGCTTGCCACACAACTTGCAAGTCAAATACATTCTATTGACCCCCCCAGTTTCGCGTGTAGCATCAGGCTCACCAAACTCCCACATAGAATCCAAAATCCTCGGCATTTTGTTTTAAACTTTGAGCTTGAATTTAAAGTTTAAACCTGGGCACAAAAAAAATTGAAACAAATTAAATTAGCAATGATCCATCAAAATAGTAGCAATGATCCACCAATTTAATGACAGAACAAAATGTCACTGTAAGAAAAAGAGATTTTTTTTTGAAGAAAACAATGGATTTAACAGGGACAGGTATCATGATCATTGATAATAAAGCCCTTACTGCAAAATTGCAAATGAAGAAACCATTGACTGCAGAACTTCAATGATAAGACTGTCAAGGAAAGGCCACAGAACAGGCCTTACTCTTGCCTCAGATATAAGTTAATATGTTGCCTCCACATTTACCTATTAAATTATGCTACGTTGCTCCTTTATTTTGTAGAAATCACAAGGTTGTTTTTTATCAGTCTCCTCTAATGGCGTTCTGGAAGAATACAAACAATATTCATGTTTATGTCTGATTGAAAAAGAATAAAAAAATTATTCTAAACAGAGATTTTGAATGAAACATGTTTGTTAATTTCTCTTTATGGTATTTAGAATCAGTGTTGCAAACTTTGGCATCGACAAAACTTGCTGAGGCTCTTGATGTCAGGACATTGAAAACATCAGTGAAAAAAGTCAGTAAACTGTGGCAAGCATTTAAAAATACAGAACTTTTTTTTTGTCAATGTTTTAAAAATATAAATAAACAAGGACATCAAATAATTAAATTGTGACATAAACATGAAAAGCAACTCCTATATATGATGCCAAATGATAGATCAAACATTGACTTTTGATACTAAATCCCAATAGCTATCCAATCAAGACTGAAATTTGAACACGAATAGATGTATCTCATGGCCTTTTTCTAACAACAAACTTGCTTGAGAGGTTTTTCTGGAATAATATGCCACTATATCGGAATATCCTACAGTCTACTGCTTTATATTTTTGAAGGCCATTAAATAATCTTGTTGGGTACATGCTTCAAATTTATGAAAGGCTGTAATGTGGTAAAAGTAATTTTCTTATAATTTTCCACAGGGTTTAACCTTAAAAAATAGTTTAACTTTAACGGTTTAACCTCCCAATTCAAGCATTAGGCTTAAGGCTGTAATTCGACCCATCGATCCATTTACCTAAACTGTCAGGTGATAAGAGGCCATGAATCTCGGGCCTGGGCAGTGCAATTATTGGGCCTGACTGAGTAAGCTACAACGAAATTTTCGGGGCCTTCAGTGAGTGGTATTTGGTAGAAAATCTTGCTACAGGGGTTCTATGATTACAAGTAGATAATGTTCAACGCTCAAGAATATTACGCCTATCAAGATTCAAGAATAATGCTTAGTATGCAATGTGCATTAATCCAAAAATGGAGAAAGAAATGCAATGATATAGTACAGGCGGCAATGTTGAATACTTGGCAAATGCTATCAATGAGGTCACCAGTGTTTGAGTGTTGACAATGGACTGTGGACACACCTTGCTGGCTCCTCTCCACGAACAATGAAAACGCACAGAAAAACTAAACTGAAACCACCCTTTGTGGATCTTTATCCACGAAAAAAAATTTCATGCCGATTTTTTCAATTGAATCGCGATTAAATCGGGCTTATTTCGATAAAATAGCGATTTTTTCATTTTTGAAAAACTTGCCAAAAAATCTGCCAATTTAATCCTCTCGCCCAAAAAATTGCAATTTTGAGAATAAATCCCGACTTTTTCGGGACTTTTTCCATTCGCATAAATCAAAGGTGCATTGGATGAACAATTTGAGGCTGTATTTAAGAACTATTTTTTGTTTCTTATTATGTTATAAATTTGAAGTAGGCAATTGAATCTAAAGCTGCATACACCATTCAATTTCTCTCTGCTTTGTTTATGGTATGTTCATAATCACCTATAGGAGGTGATTCCACATCCCCACGTGTTTGACTTGTTTGACCTGTTTCTTGGATTGCTTACTCTGTCAGTAAATAATGTAGTTTTCGGGTGTCAGTATTACATTGAAATATGAACATAATGGTCTTTTTTATTATCCTCTCTTGCTGACAATGACTAATGTACTCTTCTGACAGATATTCTTATGGACGCTTTTAGGAGGGCTACAGCTGCACCTGCTTTGGCTGCAAATCAGTTAACAAGTATTCGGGCAGTTGTAAATGCCTTTAGGCATGCATGTTTTAAAACATGGCTGGTTCATCATCGCAGTGAGGTGAGATCATCTGTATCTAATTTAGTGAATGGCATTGTCCCGTGCCTAGAAATTCCAGGTAATTAGAAGTATAATTTATTCGTGCTGTTAATTCAGCTGTGTTGGTTTGTATCTTACCAATTCTTTTAACTTCCGTACCTATCCTATCCTTGTAATATAAGCATTGTATAGGTAGTAAATTCTTCTGCACAGTCTAGGATAGAATTGGGCATGAGATAAGTTTAATAGATCTATTAACCTTTGTCATTTGAATATCTATGGATCTCAATCTGCTAAAATCTGACTTTTCTTGATCAGAGATAGACAATTTTGAAAATCATTTTGTATTAACTTTTGTGATGACTTGTGTGTTTCTCATCCCCAGACCATATTTTTTTCATATGGACTACACCGCAATGTTCTTTACTGAGTATTTTGTCCCCAATTTAACTTTTGTCCATGGAGGCACTTTATGTCAAACACCATTCTCACCAATGCGTTGTCATGAGTCTTGTCACTGGGAATGCTTTGCTTGTCATACTGTGCATTCTTTTTATTGGAACAAAAAATACATTGTTGAGAGTGGCATCCTTCAAATTGTTCTACTGTATATTTCCCTTGTGTGCTGTCTAAAATGCAACTTGACTCCAATGAAAAGAGGTTTCTATCTTTGGAATGACTTATCTATTGCCCGACAATGCAAATAAAATTTAAGTATGTGAAGAGTTTTCTTCTTTTCTGGAGGAAATGCATCTTATTTAAAATTGATAGTAAATTTTCATCAAATGGTACATGAAGGGGCTAAAGACCAGGTAAAGAGTGTTATCTCACAAGTTTAATCAGTTTAACTTTGCTTTGTGATGTAACAGATTCTTGACCTTTTTTCGGAGTGTTGTTCATCCTCAAACAAGAATATTCGGTTGTCATACTCTACCTTGATTCTCAAGTAAGTTTTTATAGTGAATTGTGTAAGTGTCACTTTTATGCTGGTTAAATTTTCTTTTAGCACTGCATATTTGTTGATTATTCTGAAGAGGACAAGAATTTTTTTCTTATGCATGTAATGCAATGAATTACAAAACTTTGAAATTATTTATATAGGATCTTCCAGCAATGCCTTGAATTATTACATTGCATACTTATTTAGGAGTTCTAAAAAACTTGCAAAATGCATTTTAAGCTAAAAAAGGCTTGTTTGTGTATCTAAATGCTATCCCATTGTTGTCATAAGAAGAAGTCCATAGTGAACATATTTATTTCTTTACTTTTCTTTCCTTGAAGGTGTTAATATTTTTAGTTGCTGTCGAAGACATTTATACCAATAGAGGATGATACCACCCCATTCTGCGAAAATAGCATACAAGAGAAACTGGTTGTATCTTTTACAATTTAATTTTCTTCTACATCTTGTTCAAGAAAGTTTTATCATTGGGGAAGTTAGCAATTGTTAAAATGGTAGCATTAGAAGAATGGTTTGAACACTTTATTGAACCCAACCAGGTTTCCTCTAAGTAATATGTGCTACTGCAAATGCTTTTTTCCTTTTCTATAAGAAATATTGGAGCCAAATAGTGGGCACTGTTACCACTCAAACCAGCAAGGGATCTAAAAGGGGTTCCTACAAGGTCAACTGCTAGGTTAAGGGCAACGATGGAGGCTTAGCCCACTATCACCACAACTAAGTCTCCCTGCTCTTTAGGGACTTTCAACAATGGGAAGAGTCCCGGTAGTGTAGGGATCACTAGTAAAGTATATGTCAATGGATAGGTGGAAAGTAACCCTGGAAACCCTTTCCCAAGGATGGAGTGAAGAATGGAACTTGCTTGCTTTTTAAGCAAGGGACTTGGTTTTAAAATTGGCAACTAGGGTCAAACTCCACATGGGTCATTTTATTTATGACAACTGATATTTTTCTTGGATTCCTCTCTCCGAAAGGTGTAAGATTGATCTAAAGATCATTCGATTCTGGCATGTACAAATGAAGATATGAATTTATTTATGTTATGGACAAATTGTCAAGGTCGGCCAGCAAACTCATGTAGGCTCAGAAGCCCAATAGTCATGTCTATTCATCCTCAATGTTAGCCTATAAATACATGAAGCCTCATCCTCATTTGGACACACTCATCTTCACACATCTCTCTCTCTCCTCATCTGATTAGGTACGGATTTCTGGGCAGCTCCTCTCTCCACACATGCGAAGGAAAGGAAGGGCATTTTCTGTTTCAGCATTGACCAAGTTTGACCGAACTTCCAAAAGGTTGTTTTGGGCTGCGTTGACCAAGCGTTGACTTGTTTGACTGTGTTTTTTTAGGGTTATCTCTTATTGGGCAAGCCGCATTTCTAGGCACATAAATCGAGGCAATCTGTTGACTGTTTGACCAACGTTGACTATGGTTAGGGCTGACCGCAGGTTGATTGTTTGACCAGATTTTGACTGCGCTGAATTTGACTATTTTACGGGTTGTTTCATCTTGTTGTTTGGAGGTCGAAGTTGATTGAAGTTGACCGAATCTTTGAGGGTCAAATTTGCCCTATTGACCAACAATGACCTTTCTGGTTAGGGCTCTTTTGTTGTTGTTTTAAATTATCAGAATTTGTAAATTGTACTATCTCTCTCTGCTGAACTATTGAAGACTAAAAGAAGAATTGATCAAGGGTTTCCCCACATTGGGGTTTGTCC
>APFE031690418.1:163013-198804 GCA_000404065.3 Pinus taeda
AAGTAGATTAGTCTTCTTTGAGCTAGCTTTCGTCCATCATTGATAGAGCTTCTTCTGTAAGCCCATAGAAGTTGGCTTAAGCCCTAGCGGACTTGTGCCAGCTGACCACGTGACAGCTGCGACAAGAGCTAGTACTTGTGCATATAGCACCGCCGCTTTCAAGTTTGTACGAACTACCGGGTTGATAAAATTAAGAGACAGGAAGCCCCAGGAGTTGTAGAATTATTGCTACAATACTGGGGCTCACCAAGGAGGATGAGGAGGAGAAAGTGTTGAAGGAAGAGGTGGAGGTGGAGGTGGACGAGGATGAGAAGGAGGTGGATGTTGGGCAATTTATTGGGCTTAAATTGCTGCATTAAATATCGACCAGGGAAACTCGTAAGCTTTTGATGATGCCAGCACTATATGTGCAGGAGTAGGTGACTAATTCTATCTCTAATTAAATTATCTACGGTTCAATATAATATGCAAGGGAAGAGGCTCCTAACTTAGGAGATCCTAGTTGTTGTTCCCTACAGTATCATAGAGAAACCATAAAACTAGAAACTCGAAATGCAAACGAGAGGATGAACTTTAATTGTTGTTTAGATTCAAAGAGAGAAAGACTAACTTAGTCTCTTGATTTTCCTCTCTTTTACTAATCCAGACTAAACTATCATTCATCCATAAGCGTAAACTAAATGGAATAACTTTGAAACATAAAAACAAAAAGATGAATTCCAATTACAAATCAAATAGAGAGAGAGAGAGCCTAACTTAGACTCTTGGTTGTTCTCTCATATGTTGATAAGACTCTAATTGAAAATTCATTGATCAAACCAATCCTCAAACTTCTAAGCAATTAAATGAAATAAGATCTAATATGAAATAACATGTTTCTTTGCTCCTTCTAGAGTGAGCTCAATTCTCCTAGGCACAAAGTGACATGCCATTCCATATACTACATTAAGATAACTTCTCTCTAAAGCTACATAATGGAAAATTATTTCTAAAACTACATAATGGAAATATATGTCAAATGAAGCTTTATTCTATCATCAATTGGATACAATGCTCTAAGAGTCCTCCCTTTGGAATGGAGGAGGTACTCTTATTTATACAAAAACTATGATAACAACCTCATAAATGTAAACCCACTATTCTCTCCTTTGACCCACATATTTCTCAACCAATGGTGACACATAACCCTATCTTCCATGATCTCCTCCATGAGGTCCATGATCTTCTCCATGAGGTTCATGATCTTCTCAAATTCGAATTTGAGCATAGAGTGCCACATAAGGATGCCTTGGAAGCTTCCTTTGTACCTACACATGTCAACAAACTCATTCTAATTGTTAGGTATAAGTGCAAGCATATTATTTTCTAAGTTTTAACCATAAATTCACTTTAAAATGTTAAGAATTAATAAACTTTGGAAAAGCATAGTTATGACCCAATAATGAGGTAAACATAATGATATGGAGGTGGAATGGAGGTGACATGAAGGTAAAATGTGAAGATATAAGTGAATAATGGAGTGAAAATAGGGATGATTTTGAGGCCCAACACACATCGTGTACTATCGTACTCCCTATGCTAGGATGTCTGATATTGATTTGGTATCAATGGGAACTGACTTCAGGTCAGTAAGAGTGGTACGAGACACTCTCTTTTGATTGGAACTGACTTAAGGTTAGTAAGAGTGGTATGAGACACTCTCTCTAGATTGGAACTGACTTCGGGTCGGTAAGAGTGATATGAGACACTCTCTTTTGATTGGGACTGACTTCAGGTCAGTAGAGAATGGTATGATACATTCTCGATCACTTTTTCTTCTTCATAGTTCAACAAAGTAGTGCATGGATGGCAGAGATAGTACAGATTGGCAGATGTATTAGCAGGTGGAGTTCTCCCTAGTTGAGAGGGAGTGTTAAAATTGGCAACTAGGGCCAAAGTCCACATGGGTCATCTTATTTATGACCACTGATATTTTTATTGGATTCCTCTCTTCGAGAGCTTTTGGATTGATCTAAAGAGCATCCAATTCTGACATGTACAAATGAAGATGTGAATTTATTTATGCTATAGACAAATTGTCAAGGTTGGTCAGCAAACTCATGTAGGCTCAAAATCCCAACAGTCATGTCTATCCATCCTCAACTTTAGCCTATAAATACATGATGCCTCATCCTCATTTGGACACACTCATCTTCAAACCTCTCTCTCTCCTCATTTGATTGGGTACAGATTTCTGGGCAGCTCCTCTCTCCACACATGCTAAGGAAAGGAAGGGCATTTTCTGTTTCAGCGTTGACCAAGTTTGATCAAATTTCTAGAAGGTTGTTTTGGGCTACATTGACCAAGCGTTGACATGTTTGATTGTGTTTTTGTGAGGCTTATCTCTGATTGGGAGGCCACATTTCTGGGCATAGAAATCAAGGCAATCAGTTGACTGTTTGACCAACGTTGACTGTGCTTAAGGCTGACCGCAGGTTGACTATTTTAAGGGTTGTTTCATCTTGCTGTTTGGAGGCCAAAGTGCACTGAAGTTGACCAAATCTTTGAGGGTCAAATCTGCCCTGTTGACCAATGTTGACTTTTCTGGTCAGGGCTCTTTTGCTGCTGTTCTAAATTATCAGAATTTGTAAATTGTACTATCTCTCTCTGCTGAACTAGTGAAGACTAAAATAAGAATTGATCAAGGGTTTCCCCACATTGGGGTTTGTCCCTGGCTAGTGCCACATCTTGTGTCCTCGTCTTGGCTTGTCTTCTACTGTTTATGTTTATTTTCTATCTGCATTTTACTATCATGTTGATGTGATTGCTAAACTGGATATTGATATTGGGCTAATAAATAAATTGAAGTAAAATTGCTCTAAAGCATAGAACATACCATTGTTGCCCAAAATTAACACTTGGTCCTCCAGGGGTAAAGGGTGAGGATTGGAGGGTTGAGGGAGAAGGAATAGGCTTATAGACGAGGTTTTCAATCCCTATAATCCTTGGGAAACTTGGATTCCCAAATGGTCCTTGACAAATAATCTTTATTGAGAAGTGGGACCACACGAGGCCAAGTGGACCTAGCCCAGGTTTGGGGATGGAATATAGCAACCGATGATGTTCCTATCTTGGACAAGGTGAAAGGAAAGGACCAAACGAGAATATTCACTTCAAAAGGTTGAATTGATCCTGTTGAGGTCTAGCTTTGGGGATGCCTAGGAAAAATTTAATCCTAGAGCTAGGGCTTGGGATTTCCGGAGATTCCACTGTTAGAATTGCCTCAAATTTGGAGAAGAGGGAGGGAACCCACCAACGTAGTAGCCTGTGGGAGATCGAAATTTATCGTTGGGTCAATTCCCAAGAAATTGATGCCCTAGGTGACCTAATAGGGTTAGACCTAGGGTAAAAGGGAAAAAGTGTAAAAGGAGGGTTAAAATGATCACCCTTTTTGAGAGATTAGTGCCTAATTCACTTGGGAATATGGAGTCAAGAATGATGACGAGTAAGAACTTGGTTTCTTGATCAGGGAGGCCTAGAAAGTCAGCTTCATTCTATGTTGAGAGAAAGAAAAGGAAAGTGACCTTCAAGCATTTATACTTCAAAGCAAATGATGCAAGCTTATCGAGACAAATAATCTCTAGGACATTTCATTCATATAACATTGGCCCATACATTAAATTAGCTAAAAATGCTTAATTCCACATTTCAATTATGTAACAACTACCCTAATTTTAGCACTATGCAACGACAAGAATAACATCGTCAAAATTTACTTACAACATTATAGAATATATCCAACCATCATTTCGTTTGCAAGATAAAGCTCCAAGACAAGAAAAATAGCCCAAATCCATACGTCAAAATTCATCCATCTTCAAAAAATATTATCCAAGGAAAAAATGTGAAGTTGTCTATGATTAGAGAGATCCCAAGTCAAGTGATGACCCAATGAATGTATCTAACATCGATATATAGCCTCCTAAGTAGTTCGAATTAGCATATGGGCCTACGTTAGCCCCTATTGATAAAATAATGTGCAAATAAAACCCCTATTGGTGACAAGCCCACCAAACTAGCTCACTAATGTAAAAATAAGCCTCACAAGGGGCCAAATAATAATATGTACATGTCGTGGGGCCTTCCAAAGGCTTAATAATGTCCTGAAGTACCATACTAAGAATAAATTCCTCGGAATATGATGGACAAGGGGGTGGCCCCTTGTTCTCCAAATAGTAGTCCTGTGGTGCTCCCAGCAGGTCTAAGGGCACATAAATGACCCCATGGGTCTCCATATGAATCAGAGATGCATGTAGATCCTCTGCAAGGGTCCGAGTGGTGGAATGAATGCTGGCATGACATTGTACAAGTCCTGGGACATTTGCCAATGGTGTGGGGCTCCTGTGGGGGCCTGTTGGGCATAATGTACCAAACATATCAGCATCATTCCAAAAGTGGATCACTAGTAGTCTCTGAGCATTGATGAAGATCCGTGGAGTGTTGTCTACTACTGTGGAGGCCAATGGGTCTCTATGCACACCCTATATGTGCCAATGTAGACCTTTGGGGGTTAGGATCCTATATAGGGAGACCAAACCCAAATGGAAACCACCTGTAATCCTGCATAAGATCCAATGCACCCCCTAGGCTTCCAATACAACCAGTGATTAAAATAATCGGGTAAAAGAGTTTAAAAATCATGGATAACAAAGTAGGCACTTCATAATGGCATGCCCTTCCATAGTGGGCTTTGGCATGTGCTAGTGTCTCAAGCTCCAAAGGGGGTTAGCAAAGTACCTTATTAGGTGGTTTTAGCCCTTAAATGAGATAGTATGTCCAAGGTACATCCCTCAAATGGGGTTGGCAAGTGATTAATAAGTGGAATGGAATAGGGAATGAGAGGGGTAACCCTGAGCCACAGATTGGGGCTCAGGGGTAATTGGATAAGGGGAAGCCCACACCTGGGTGTGCAATGTGTAGGAGGGAGCAATCATGGTACACGAGGTGCCCCGACCTTGATTTTTCCACTGTTCTTTATATGTCTTTTTTCCTTTTATGAATTTTCTTTCATTAACTGCGCGGGGCTCAAAGGACAAGAGAATGATGTATAAGCTATAATAATGATTATCCCCTATTAGGTAGGGTGGTTCATGGCCCTCCAGGGGTTGGAACAATCATGTGTTCCTGAATAATAAAGGAGGCTCATCTAGGGCCTATGGAACCAGGGTGATGACCATGTATTGGGGTAGAGCTCATGTGTTGGCTTTTGCCCATGAGCTAATTATTATGTCTCGACCATCTTTTGCATTTTGTGGTGCAATTTCTTGTCAAATGTAGCCAATTATGTTTTTACTTTTTCTTTTGATTGTTTCACCTCTAGGACATCATTCCAGGCCTGACCCAAGGTGGGGGAAAGGGATAGGGATGCTGGCTCTATGTGGACCCAAAATGGAAATGTGGACCCAGGTGGGAGAAATGAAGAATTGGGTATAATGAGTGGAAAGGGAGTAATATATGTGGATCAAGGAGGGAGACCACGCACCCAAAGTTGGGTTTTCCCAAGTATTACCACCCAGGAACCAAATGGTCAATAAAGGGAGATCCCACGGGACCAAGATCCAAGGGTAACATCCAAAGAGATCAACGAGACAAGAGCACAAACTAAGCCCACCCTTTCCGCCAAAGTCCCCCATCAATCCATAGCTAGAAGTATCCATGATAAGTAAACCCAATACTCAATTACCAAATGACAAGACATACCATTAGATTCGGGAGGCCCACCTTCAAACATATGATTAATACAGGTGGGTGAGGGACCACATGGCTGCCTCAAGTGGCAGATAAATGGCACAACGAGCTAGTAGGAGGTTGTAAGGGGCTGTTGGCCACCGACTGAGGTTCATCATGGAGAAAAGTTTCTCCTGGGGATATCACCCACGAAGTGGTGGGTAATAGGCACCATGGATTCCCAAGCTGGCCATCCCAAGAATGTAGAAACTTATTTCAAATTGAATGTAGATGGTATCTCATGAAATGTTGCACAACTATGGTGTCCCCATGAGAAACTTAATCTTGTCAATCTAATCACATCCTGCATGCTCCCACTAGCTTGTAAAAGCATCCACTTGTATTCAAACAAATTCCCTTACAATGGAGGGTAGCAACAAAGATATATTCAACAACTATCCAGGCTTACAATCTTATGGCATTTGAACAATTCCAAAACACACTTAATTATTTCAAGTTTTTGACAAACAACAATACAACTATTAGTGAAGCTTGATTAACTTCTAATTCGAGATATGGTTTATTATTCCTAGTAAATTTATAACCTAGAAAATTAAATCTGCACTTATTGAATAAAAGCACAGTGGAATTTTAACTTAGACATTTACAGCGGATGAAAACACAAGAAATAATTCTCACACAAAAATTAACCCTCCATCTGAACTTCACTTTTGTTACTTAGAACAGTGAGGGCAACCTAATTGGGAAAACGACCCTACTGAAAAATACAGGCTATCACAATTACAGAGAATTTATGGGCACATGTAACTGTTGGAAACACTGAGAGGGGGGTGCATAAGTATTTCCTCTAATTTTCACAATTGGTTAGATTTTCTTTTAAACGTTCAGAGCATAAAACATCATCACATCAAAAAGATCGGTATATAGGAGATTTTTCTCAACAAGCTTTATTATGTATGGTTACATACACATTTACCAGTTGAACTAGAAGGAAATACAAAACTCCCCAAGGGTTTTACTGTTGAGAAATCTAGGGGAAGCTAGGTAGGTGATTTCTCTTCTTGATAACTACTTGTGATGTATTACCAATTATCACATAGCAAGGCCTTGACTAACAACTCTATTTCTTTATAAGATCAAAGCACAATGCTGGCGAGACCAATGACTTATAGACATCATCATCATTGTCTCTCAAAGAACATACCCCACTCAGGTGTTCACAAGGTATGTCCTTCTATAGCTATTCTTATCTTGGATTCCCAGTCCTCAAAGAATATCGGTCCTCTACGACTACTCTTATCTTGGATGCCCTACCACATCCTCAAAGAGTATCGGATTCTAGATGCTTACCCAATCTTCCATTCTTCCTTTCCAAGTGAAGACAAGAATGATGTGCCTATCTTCCCTCTCAACTAGGGAGGATATACCCATTCCTATGAAGGAATATACCTATTCCTATAAAAGGAATGTACCCAAGTTCCCTCTCAACTAGGGACTTGTCCAAGCTCCCACTTAGCTAGGGACTTGCTTTCCAATTTATTTTTTCTTTACTAGAAACTTGCTTCTAGGCTCCCTCTTAACTAGGGAACTATTTCCAGTAGCAGCTACCTCTTCTATGGTGGAGATCATGGGACCTTCAACTACTTGAACAACTCCTTCATTCCATTTCATGAATTTCATCTTCTTTGTCTTGTAGGGCATCGACTATCCATCACTTTCTTTCATGAACCATGTTAGTCATGTCATCCTTCCTTTCATCGGAAAATGATCTGCTAAGGGCATCGACTATCCATCACTTTCCTTCATGAACCATGTTAGTCATGTCATCCTTCCTTTCATCGGAAAGTGATCTGCTAGTCCATATCTGTCTTTCGTCCATACAACTACCTTTTCCACATCATGTATCCTACATGATCTTCCATCCTTTCACATGAGTACTTATTCATCCACAATTCTCTTTCAGTAGTCCTATATTAGCCCATCCATATATTATTCAAAAATCAAAATGAACATCAAACCAAAATAGCCTTTTGTGATGGCCCTTCATCATGACATTTGCTTGTTGCAATATCAACATCGTGCACACATATTGATACATCTCCAAGATATTCAATGTCAAGGGTCTTCATTCTTTTCAGACTTTACGAAGGTTCTCATATCTTTCCAATGGAGATGTCATGGCTAGTTCTAGTTATGGGATGTTGATTGCTTTTTCTAGGTGACCATAGTTGCATCTTTCACGATCTCCTCTTTTCTTTATTCACATATTGCTTCCCAGGAACTTTTAATCATAGTTCCTTCATTTTTTTCAGCCACTTCATATTTCATATGAGGAGATATTATGTTGATTTCATCTAGTACAAGGAATAAATGCATATCTCCTAGAGAACATATCCTCGGTAAGGAGTGTTGAGAAAAATGGTACCAAGGAAGTGTTTCCTAGTGCATTAATAACCTTTTTTCATAAGACATTATGACTTATATTAATGTCTTGGAGTTAAGTCACTTTATGAGGTGTTACATGTACTAGGTACTTTATAAGAAAGTCACTTCATAGTTTAAATGTGACTTTAGGAGAAAAGGTACCAAGTGTCTTTTAATAATAAAGTGACTTTATGAGAGAAAAAATGCACATGGTACAAAACATGTTAAAGTGACTAGGAGTTCTTTAAGTGAGGGGGACAACATGAGAAAAGGGGTGAAGAGAGGGAAATAATCTCTACCCTTGATCTAATGAGGTGAGATGTAATCTCAGTCATTAGATCTCTACGGTTAAATTTCTCCTTATTGAGAGATTACAAAAAGGAAAAGACAAATTATTCCTTATTATTCTTCTCATGTGACTTGAGGAGAGCAAAGGAGGCAGAGAAAGGAGGCTGTATATGGCCCAAGAGAAACCTGAGTTTCCAGGTAGTCTGGTTCGTATTCCTAGATTTTTGCACTAGTGTTTCCAGGCCGAGTTTGCAAGGTTTCCAGGTTGATTTTGCATGTGTTAAAGGCCGAGTTCTGGTATGCTTCTAGGCCGAGTTTGCAAGTGTAAAAGGCCAAGTTTCTGGTGTGCTTCCAGGCAGTGTTCTCGTGTGTTTTCAGGTCGAGTTTCAGTGATTTATGGCTGTGTTTTATGCTACTAATCAGCGCAGGTTTGGAGGGTGGTTGAGTGGGAGACTCAGCGTACTTCTGGTGTTAAAAATACCAACTTGAACTTCTGTTATTTCTGTTATAGAACAGTCATCTGGGCCAAGATTCTAGGTCACAGTCAATGTTATTTTTTGGGACTGTTCCAGCACACATTTAGAGGCAGTGAGAAGGCACAAAATTTTTGCCATATATCTGCTCACCCTGGCACGAGTTTCTAGCACTGTTGGGTGGTTTTCATACTCAGAAAACTTGGCAATATCAGTCAGTGTATATGACTATGTGGAGGCACAGAATTCAATGCATATATCAGTTTGTGATCTGAACTGTGGGGGCTCAAATTTCCTAGTAACCTGGCAGTGACATCATCAACTCAAAAGGGAGGTAAGTTGACTTTATCTCTGCTGTATTAATTTCCTTAACAGCAATCTAGTAACTCCTTGAAGACTGGCTTTCCCCTTGTGGGTTTTTCTATGGTCATTAGTCCAAAAACAGGTGTGTAAAATTTATGTGTTCACTTGCATTTATTCCTTGTAGCAGTCGTGAAGCCAAAAGAGTAGAGTAGTCCTTGTTGTTTCATGTTAAATGCAAACTAACATAGATCAGTCATCTGTTATGATGGGGTTTGGGCATTAAACTCATGGAAAATTTTGAAACTAGGTGGGCTAGAGCAGTACAATAATTTTCTACACAAGGTGGCCTGGGGCTTCTCATCCAATGACCCCAACCACATCAAGTACATGTCCCAAGCAAACTCCAGCTGAAATACAAAGTTCAAACTCCCCTTACTCAAGAGTGACCTCAATCATTAGAAGCTCTAATACCAAGTGGAAATTTCTCAGAATTCAAAATTCAATGCAAAACAGAAATTTCACCTTCAACCTAGAAGGTTTCTTGGATATTAGCTCTAAAACAAGGTAGAAAGCAGCAGAAAGAGTACAATGTCTCACTCCCAAACAACCCAGACTTCGCGGCAATTCAAAATAAGATACCAAACCAAGGGGATAAGTTTCAGCCCAAAAATCTAGTTCTGAAAATAATAAAATATTCTTTGAAAGCGATAATAGCAGCAGTATGACAGTAGTAAATCAACCTCGTAGATTTCAAATCACGTAACAAATTTCCTTTTTCTTATGTCAAATCAGCAAAACATACACGCCTTTAATTAA
Organism: Pinus taeda; assembly: GCA_000404065.3. NCBI lineage: Eukaryota > Viridiplantae > Streptophyta > Pinopsida > Pinales > Pinaceae > Pinus > Pinus taeda. The sequence continues at coordinate 173,045 of APFE031690418.1, forward strand.
CAATACATAAAGAACATATTATGACTGAAAATTAAATCTTGAAATTGCACAAATTTTAGACAATTGTAAACTTCATTAATATGCTCAAAATGAAGAACGTGTACATATGATAACCTTCTCTCAAGGCTAGTACAAATCCTCCTAGCTCCCCAAACCCTAGTGAAGGAAAATCAACAAAAACCGTAGTAACCAAGAAGATCCAATATTAAGGAATCACTCCAACACATTCTCCAAGTCAAAACATATTGTCCTCTTCTTTACTCACAAATCCACCCTAGGGTTTTATTGCAAAACCTTGATCTCTAATCTCGAAGAGATAAACCATAACCCTAGACCTCCAAGATGCTCCAAGATTCTCTAAGAAGACCAAGAAACCCCGGTAATGAGAGAGAGAGAGAGGGTAGCTGGCCTATTTGTCCCCAAGCCATCTCCAATCTGCCAAAAAGAAATCCAATCCAACTAGGGTCTAATGCCCTCTTCCACATTGCATAATGCTCCTCATCCCACGTAGGGCACTCTCCGTGGAGGATTCCCATGTGGGGATCTCTCCAAGCAAGTGGAAGATTCCCTTGTGGGGCACTCTCCAAGCAAGTGGATCCTCCATGGGACCCCAATAAAGGGAAACTACCAAACTGTCAAGAGAAGTACAACATCTAAAGGAAGAGCACTAAGCCAACAACCGTATAAAGTCAAGTAGCCACTGAGAAAGCTATCTCAAATGTGCAAATCCATCTAGAACTCTCTCTCATGTGGCAACCCATCTTAGGCCATCCAGGGGATAAACATACGCCATGCACCCCAAAACTCATGGAGCACCCCAAACATGGTGTAAAAAAATTTGCAGTAGATTACAGTACACTATATTTAGTGTATCTATAACTATTTCTTTAAATGGCCCAAGTTAAGTGATAGTAATTCCTTAGTATGTGCCTTTATGTATGCAATCCATGCTCTATGCTAATACTGATTGATATTTTTCTGAAAGGTTTGACATTGTTGAAATGGCTATTAAAATATTCTACGTGAGCTGTTCCATATGTAATCTATGATTTCTAGTTATACCTAATTATATTTCACCTATTGATATGGAAGATGATTAACTACTTTTTCATTTCAGCTATACAGTGCTGCTAATTGATTCAAAAGATGAAGATGGTCAACAACAAGTTCTTTCAGCTGCTATGGAGGTGACTTTTTATTCCTTTATATTGCCTTCTCATTTGTTTAGATAAAATCATTCTTGGAAATTATGTGAGATTTAGAGTTAATTTCCTATAACAATCTTCTTCATTGGTAGTCGGTTTTGTCAATCTTGCAATTGATTAATGGGATTAGAGCCTTTAGTTTTTATAACATTATGGGGTACTGCCTTTATATCACATTGGTTGCTTAAGGTGGAAGTGGAAGAAAAATTGTAATTAGTATTTCAATTTTTTATTTGTATCAAAATTTCCTAGATAGTATTTTAGATTTGATATTTATTGCCTTTGATTTGGATTGCAATGTTCATGAATTTGGTTACAATGTATTACAGCTGGGAGATGCACAAGAACATGAAGTGGATGTAAGGTTCAGGGCACTTGTGGCAATTGGAACTCTTGTATCCTTTGATGGTTTCATGTTCAATCCTAGTGTCCATGGACTATCTTATCTTTATCAATAAAACCATGTGTGCATACCAATTTTTCTTGTGATTGATTATTAGTTCTCACCATGCTTATATATATCAGAGAGAGAGATAGAAAGATTTAACATGGTCTACTTTTGCTGCTCAAGATACATCTTTTACAATGGGGAAGAAAGTATAATAAAATTTTGAAATATTTTGAAAGTATTCTAGGTTAGCAGGATCAAGCTAACAGTTTGATAGGCTTAATCAAGTTACTTTGTAATGAGAACAAGTCTCAATTCTTTGTGAGTAACATACCTATGAAGAGACCTATGAAGTAGAACTTATTGCCTAGGGTTTTCAAGATATGGCTCAACAATACCACAGTTAAGTGTACAAGTAAATAGAGAAAGGTTTATTTGAAAGATATGATCAACAAAAAGAATGGCAAACCCTCAAACGACACTAAGTTGAAGCTTAAAGGTAGAATTAGGGTTTTACAAGCCCTAGAATTGCCTAGGCTTGATGGCATCAACCCCAAGGAAGCACTTTCAACCATGCAATTTGCTAGACTTTGATGTTTTTGGGCTAAGCAAGGTGAAATGATTTCAAATCAGCTCAACATCCAGGCCCTCATTGAATTCGACTTCAAACCCTAACCCTAACGACTTGCCTTGAAGAGCTGAAATTCTAGGAAGGAGGGAAAAAGATAAAGTTTTATAGTTTTTTTATTGCCAAGATGAATGCCAATGCCTTCTATCTACTTGGTGATGGAGTCTTAGGGATTTTGACCAAGGAAATATCAAACCCTTGAAGAGAGTAAGGGGAAAACCCTAGGTTTTCACTTGTTAACCCCAACTATCACTTTATGAGGGGAGAAATTCACTAGAGCGAAGCTCACTAGGAGGATCTCTAGGGAGTTCAAGGATACAAGATTAAAGTATTCAAAATTTACCAAGCATGTCATATAAATATAAGCATTTAGACATGGAACATAGAAACCCTAGCAATATTCATGCAATAACCATAAACGATATTCAATAAAAAGTACTCACAATATATCCAAGAACATGCCTTCTTTCAATCCCAAAATGATGTCCCCACAACAAGCACTAGTTTCCAATGGCCAAAAATCTACATAAGATCACATCTCCATAAAGTAGCAAAGTGCAACAGATAGGCCAAGCTCTCTAAGAGAGGACTAATTCCACACAGTTGATGATGAATGAATGAGAGAAGTAATCCTTTATTCATATGAGGTCTACTTCTTCTAATTTTTAACTAAAAGCCCCCACACAAGTTTGATTTTTGAGTGGACAAAAAGTAAAAGTGGGTTACAAGCCAACCCATTAGCTTTACAACAAGATATGTCAAATTAAGGCTACACATGTGAGCCGTAGACCTAAAAAGGTGATGATGTCATGGCCTTTTAGGGCTCCAAATGCTCCATCAAGTCAAAGACAAGGTTGAAAATGTCTCCAATCATCTTGATCATCCTCCATTTGAGGAAAATTCCCAAATCAAGCATTAAAGTAGCTCCAAGGGTCTAAAATCCAATTGTGGGTGCCAAACATCATCTCCATGGATTCCAAGTAGGCAACGTGTTGCCTTTTCTCTTGAGCGTCAGGGCTTCATCAAGTGCAACAAGCCCTCCTCAATAATCTTAAGGATGCCCATCCTCATCTGGGCCCTGGATCATGGTATGCCCATCAAGTAGTGTCAAAGCCAGCTAGGGGGCTTTCTGGGTCCACTAGTACATCATCAAGAATCCTCCATGCTAAGAAAGAGAAACTTAGTGTTATGGGTCCTAGTAGTGCCATGGGATGTATATCAACTACTCAAGTCATCAAAAGGTCCAATGCTCTGCCAAAAGTGGGCAACATTGTATCTGCCAAGTCATCATGCTCTCTAGAATGTAATGTATTGACTGGGCATCGTGTGGAGTAGGGTGCCCTCAAGGCCTCTATTGTTGTAGACGACCTCCCAAAACCAACTCAAACTCAAGTGAAAGCAACCATTCATTAGTTACTAAGATCCTAAATGCATCTAAGTGGATTGCTTGTAAGAGTTGAGAGCATATCAATATTTCAAACTAGGATCACCTTCAAATATCTGACTAGACCAAGTCCTGTAAAGGTGTTCCCTACCTTTGCAAGGTTGGATAAGTAGTCAACCCTATTGGGTGCTCCCAACCCCTATGGAAGGTGATATCCAAGGTTAACCCTTCAATCAATAAGTGATGGTGTAAGTGAGTGGCAATGGAGGGGAAAGATTTCATGGCCAAGTGGCATAGTCAGGGGATTAGATATTGGGAGTCCACATCCTATGTAATGAAGGGAGCAATCAGGGATGCATGAGTTACCTTGCTTGATGTTATAAACATAATATATAATTAATAAATAATAGATAATTATCATATTAAAGAGACATATCCTAAAGGACATGACTATTCATGAAGGGGCACCTTGCCTAGTATATAAGCAGGGCCCTCATTTGTAACCACAACATGTCATATCACTTGTACTTTCAAACGTTCTTAGTTTTAAATATGACTTGTGTTATAAATGGATATTTACATATTCTGGATATTCTGCCAAGTACGAACTTTTTTCGTTACACTCAGTCTTCTTTTTTAGCCCCTCTAGTACTCCTTTTACTTCTTTTTGATAATGCTTTTTATTTGGGTGGATAGCTCAAAGATCAAAACTTGCTCTTTATGATAGTGCATTCAATTTACCACTTAAGATGGGAAAACTTATTGCTCATTAGGGTTGGGACATGCAAGGGTTCCTTTTGATGAGATGGAGCATCAAGTGCTTAGGAACTGGGTGATGGTTAACAAGGAGGGTAGAGCTCATGCTAGGCTTTTTTTCCACATGCTAACTTATGTCCTGACCATCTTTTTCATTTTAACTTTTCTTTTTCTTTCATTGTGGCCATATTATACTTTTCCATTCTTTTAGCTATATCAACTGCCATGGCAATGTCTTCCAACCCTACTCAAAGATGTGGATAAGAAAGTGCCAAATTGAATGAACCAATGACAGTTAACCCAAAGAATGGAGATGGAATCAAGGGATATAATGTGATATTGAAATGTTAAGTATTCTAAACGGAGAATGAACATGTTTATTTCAACTAGGTCTTCCAAGTAGTGGACCCCCTATAACCCTAAGGCTTTAGGGGAGATCCCACTGCAATAGGGCTAAAGATCAACCCCCTGGTAAGGTGAGAGAAAAAGGTTACAATCAAGATTAGTGAATCATCCAGATCACCCCTTTATCCATGCTAATGCCCAAAACATTAAGTAAAAGCACTCAATTGCAAAATGATCAAAGTACCTATTCAGTGGTATCCCACCTTCATCTAAGAGGAATGTTGGATGATAAGAGGTGTAATGACTAGTATAGATGGTGGAGGAACTAGCATATCATCATTAATAAGCAAATATGTAGGGTCGTTGGTTGGTTGGCCATCCAAAATAGGATAAAAAGTTTTCTCCTATGGGGTTACCCATTTTGGTGGGTAATAGGCAGAAGGGAAGAGGTCATTAAACCTTGGAGATGATGAGGTGGTTGCACTTGATTATCCACTTCGCCTAGCAGACCCCTTAGGAAGATACTACTGCTAGGTAGAAAAGTAGAATAAGTCGATTTGGACAATAACATAGCAGTTTCCTTCTTTGATGTGTAGTGTGGAGTTTTGTATGGTGATGATATTTTGAGGTTCTCACATGGCCTCGAGAAGAGCATGTGTCCTGCGTGTTGCAATTGGAGCCAACTATTAACCCTCTTTTTAACAAGGGTACATGTTACCCACCACCAGTGGGTGACCCCATAGGAGAAATTTTATCCTAAATTTGTTTTTAGCTGGCAGCCAACAACGTCTTGCAACCCCCTAATAGCTTTGATGTGCTACCATTCTCTGCCACCTGAGCTAGCCATTGTGTACCCTCGCTCATTTGTCATGATCATATGTTTGAAGGTGTGCCATCCAATTCCAAAGGTAGGATTTTTCATTATGTAATTGGGTGTTTATGCTTGTTTTCCTTAGGCACACTTCGGCATGGATTGTTGGGTAGCTTATAAGAAGGAAGGGCTTTGACTGTACTCTTGTTCCCTTACCTATACTTGGGCGGGGGGTTAATCCTGAATCCTAGTCCTGTGGGATCTCCTTTATTGGCTATTAGTTTTAGGAGTGCCACTACATGGGAAACAATGATTTTATTTGCATGGTCCCACTTCTCGATATCATATATCTCACTCCCCTCTATTCCTTACAAGCCCTTTTCACATTTTCCCTATTTGGGTCCACATTTGTCCATTGGGTCCACAATGTGTTAACCTCCCCATCCCCTTGTTCACACCTTGGGTCAAGGCCTGGAACAATGCCCCAAAGGTTGATGCAGCTAAAAAGAAAGTAAAAGCATAATAGGGCCACATACAATAGGAAATGTACCACAAAATGCAAAAGATGGCCGAGACAATAAAATTTAGCACATGGGTAAAAGCCAAACACAGTGTTTTTAAAACCGGCCTAACTAACCGGTTACCGGTCTAACCGGCTGGTCAGTAAGGCCACCAGTTGGAACTGGTTGAAAAACCCGGTCAGGAAGGCAATGTGGCGAAGTTTTGGCCCTAATCGGTCCAAACCGGCCGGTTTGTAGTCAAACCGGCTAGTTCAATCCTAAACCGGTCGGTTACTTGCCATGCCAGCCTCCACCATTTGTATTGTTGGTTTGTTTGTGGGGATCCTATCTCTGATATGATTGAAAGCTTGGAAATGAATTGTATGAGGATGACCAACATTCTCTCTCGTCACTTGAACCATATATGCATGAGACTTCAGATCCAAGGAAGAAAAGTGTGACGAAGGCCTTACTGTAGCACCCCATGAATCTATTAAATAGTATGCATGTCATCATGTCTCAGATGAAGCACATTGTGATGATGAGATACACTTGCATGAAGACAAGGGTTTGGTAAGTCATATTCCCTTCCAAGTTTCTGAATTTAATAATAATTCTTTTGATGATTTGGAGAGGGTATATTTTGTAGAGGAACCCTGAAGATGAAAACCTTTTAGGTGTTATCATTCCCTCATGTAATGAAGAGCATGATGGCCAAGAGGATGAGGATTTAGACACTTTTTTTATTGTAAGGCATAGATGGCATTTGTATTACTAGTTTGTTTGTGGAGATCCTATCTTTGACATGGATATTGAGAGTTTAATAGAGAAATGTCTAATTGGCATACTCAATTATTCCAATTCCAATTAGCGTCAAAGACCATCTCATGAAGCACAGAGAAAGCATTGTAGGGTCTATCTTTGATGATCTCAGAGAGCCAATCATGGTGGAGGAAGGTTAACCATTTTTCAATATTAATGAACAACCATATCTTTTCATCATGGTGATTCAGTGCAAGATAAAGGGTTTTTTTATGGCAATAAAACTGCAAACCAAACAAATTGTTTATTTGAGTCATTGCTTATGTATTTTACTATTTTGTCGATGATATGTATTGCACTCGATGCCATTTTGATATATTCACCTTTACATGGTATATAACTGAGCAAACTTTGCATATTTTGTCTCTATTGGCTTGGAATCATGGTTTTAAATCTTAAAAATAGTTTTGTTTCATTAAAAATGAATTATTTAATGTATTTTTCTAAAACCAGTTCGTTTAGACCTAACCAGTCCCGATTCGACCGGTTCTGGTCGGTAAACTGGTTCATTAGGTTGACCGGTCTGGTCACTAGTTCCGGTTTTAAAAACATTGGCCAAACACGAGCTTTACCACCTATCATTATGGCCATTACCCTAGTTCCTAGGGCATTATGAGTGCCCCTTGCATCATTAAGGAACTCATGAATGCCCTGTTACCCACCATTTTATGGGTACTATCCCTAGGAGAAAAAATTTCTCCTAGATGGTCCTCAACCGATAGCCAACAACACCTTGCAACCATCAGCTAGCTCATTGTGCCATTTCTCCGCCACTTGAGCCAACCATGTAGTCACTCGCCCATCTGCCATGATCGTATGTTTGAAGGCGGGCCTCCTGTATCTAAAGGTATGCCTTGTCATTTTGAAATTGAGTATTGCGGTTTTCTTATCATGGACACTTCTGGGCATGGATTAATGGGGGTATTCAGCATAAAGGATGGTCTAGGTCTGTGCTTTTTTCCCCTAGACCCCTTTTAGGAGTTAACCTTGGATTCTAGTCTCGTGGGGTCTCTTTTACTAACCATTTGGTTTTAGGGATGGTATTTCACGGGAAACCTCGATTTTGGTTGTGTGGTCCCACTCCCTTATCCGCTTATGTTACCCTCTTTCCACTTACCCCGTCCATCATTTTTCCTGCCTGGGTCCACATTCCTCCATTGGGTCCAAATTAGCACATGGGAAAAAGCCAATACATGAGCTCTACCCCATTATCATGGCCATCTCCCTGGTTCCTACAGGTTCTTTGAGCCTTCTTCATTATATAGGAACCCATGATTGCCCCAACCCTTGGTGGGTGATGAACCACCCCACCTTAAAAGTGGGATTCCACTTTTATATCTTACACATCATGCTCTAACCGCTTGAACCCGAGCAGTTAATCAAAGAAAATTATGAAAGGAAAAAGGCATATAAAGAAGGGTGGAAAAACCAAGGTCGGGGCACCTCATGTACCACAGTTGCTCCCTCCTACACATTATCAACCCAAAGTGTGGACTTCCCTCTTATTAGCTACCCTTGTACGCCAGCATGTGACCTAGGGCTGCCCCTTCTCATCCCCTACTTCATTCACCTATCTATCACATGCCACAACCTTTTGACGAATGTACCTTTACTATATTATCCCCTTTAGAAGTAGAAACCACCTAATAGGTTGCTTGGTTAACCCAATTTGGTGTTTAGGAGATATTGGCACATCCCGAAGCCTATAATGGAAGGGCAGGCCATTATAAAGTCCCCACATGTGGTCCATGGTTGGGTAAGCTCATTTACATGATTTCTCTAATGATTTGTTGTACTAGAGGGCTAGGGGACGCATTGGATCTTATGCAAGATTGCAGATGGTTTCCATTTTGGGTTTGGTCTCCCTACACGAGGTCGTAATCCTCTAGAGGGCTACATTGGCACATGTAGGGTGAGCGTTGAGAGCCATGGGCCTCAACCGCAGCAAATTGCACTACATAAATCCCTTCAGCCATTCAGAGATTGCTCATAGTTCACTTATTAGACAAGGAAGATGCACTTGATCCATCATGCCTCGCTGGCCCTAGATCTACACCATACACTTGGCAGATGATCCAGGACTTCCACGATAATGTGGCATCACCTACACCATCATCCTAGCCCCTAAGGGCAACCTACAAGCATCTTTGATTTGTTTGAAGACCCATTAGGACACTTGTGTGCCCCATATGTCATTTGGAGCACCACAGGTTATTACAAGGGGCTACCCTGTTGTCCATTGCTTTTAAGGGTTCCTCTTCATTATGGCACCCATGGACCTCATTAGGCCTCTTAGAGGGCCCTATGCCATGCATATATTATTATTTGACTTCTTGAGAGGCTTATTTTTTCATTCATGAGCTAATTTTGTGGGTTTGTCACCAAAAGTTGTACTATTAGCAGATTCTTTTATTTTTGGGGCTTATTTAGGCCAAGGAGGCTAATTTGAATTCCTTAGATGTGTATAAATACAAGTGAGATGAGATCATTTCTCATCATCTTTTTGGATTGGATCTCTCTCTTCTTTTGAGAATTTTTCACTTTTTCTAGAGGATGAATTGGAGCATTTATGGATGAATTTTGATGTATGGTTATTGGTCTATCTTCTCTTGGAGCTTCTCTATTGTCATTTGTGAATGGTTGGATATACTCTATTGCATGTAAGTACAATTTTTTGATGTTATTCATGTTACTTTTGTCACATATGCTGGATGGGATTTTCGTTGTTTTAAGGCTAATTGTTGCATGCAAATTATTGCTTAATATTGTGGGATTGTCTCTATTATAACGTTCCCTCCATGTATTGGGCCATGTAGGTGTGAGCGAAATATCCTAGGGGTAAAATCGGACCTTGATAAGCCATTCCTCTTATGCATTTGAAGTATAAAAGCTGCAAGATTGCTCTCACTTAACCTAGAGGGTTTGTGAAGTAATTTTGAGGCCTCCTTGATTGGGAACCAAGAAATATTACACAAAATGGGATGCCCCTCTTCACCATGATTTTTGAGGCCCTCTCTCACATTCTTAGCACAAGAGGCCTCAACGTCCTAGGAGGGAACTTCGATTTGATTTTTGAGCTAGCATGGTTGGCTTGTAACCATGTGTGGGTTACTTAGCATATTAGGCACATGGAGAGGCTTTGTATTTTAAAATTTGAACTCTTAAGTCTTTTATAAATAGGAGAGACGTGGTCTCTTCCTAGCATCACACTTGGGATTTTCGATACCTTTATTAGAGATTTTCAAACTTGCAATTGTGGATGTTTTTTGTTGATTTGGGATGAGTTTTGATGTTTGGATAAATTTGCTATCTTTCTTGGAGCTTGTATTTGGCATTGTTATGGATGGATATGTCTTCATTATCTTGTAAGTACTCTTTATTGATAAATTTCTGATTTTGTTAATGTCTAATGCGTGGAATATTTTCTCATGGTTATTAATGTGCCCTAATCGATGAAATATTTTCTAAAAATTGTAACTATTGGGAATTTTTGCATTTATTATTCATAGATAGTGAATGAATGAATATTCCTAGAGGATTTATTGCATTTGCATCCTTGAAACTCCATTGACAGGTGTCATTGAGGTATAAATATCTAGAGTTGTTGTGTAGCTACTTCCATTAAGGGAAGCAAGGTTGCTTTTTTAGGTCTCCTTAAAATAGTCAGTTTCCTTAATCGAGATTATCCTTGACTCCTTAGCCTCCCAGTGGTTAGGCATTGATCCTAAATCCTTGGTGATCACCTTTAACTTGAAAATCATCTCACTTTTTACCTCTATTCCTCGTCCCTTTAAGGATAAGGAGGAGGCCTCTCTAGGGCTTGGTGTGAAATCTCTTAGAGGAGGATGTTTTGAATTTTGATTGGATAAAACTCTTCCTTTGTGTCTCCTTTAGCGGCCCTCGAGTTTTGGTGGATTTTCCATGGTGGAATCCCCAAAAATTTGATGCCCTAGCAATCACATCAAGAGGGTACCCTAGAAGCTAATCCTTCAACTTGGGAATTTCTTTGAAGGCATTTACTTTAGTACTCATTGGAGTAAATCATTGATTGCCTTTTCTCTTGTCTAGGTTGACCTTTGATGAACTCATATCTCTCTTTATATATAAACCCTAGGTCTCATGTAGCCACCTTTCAAAGGGGTTTTTCATGGAAATTCTTACTAGCTTCTCTCAAAGCTTGAACTTTTGTTGAACCTTTCCATTGAATGAGCCACCTTCCATCACTTCAAACCTACCATAGATACATATCTATCACAAGCGAGTTATTGCTAGGACTCCTCCCGTCGGTGAAAATCCGAGAAGCGCAAGGGACTGAGGTTGTGGTGACAGCGGGCCTTTGTCCTAGGTGTTGTTGTGCCCTCTATCTTTTGCCTCTTTACAAGGCTGACTAGTTTGTGCAACAACAATACCCATAATAATTTTTTTGCATTATCACTTGTTTTTTGATGAGCAAGGTAGATTGGTGACATAGAAGTTGGCTGCATTTTGATTTTTGAATAATTTCACATTTTCAAAGGTAGTTCACATATATCAAAGGCATTGATCACCTCCCCCAAGGTAGTTTTGGGGTTGTTTGTGGACACGTGGACACCATATAGATGCCATGTGGAAGATCCTTGAGTATTGTTGTAGTTGTCACCTCATGAGCTGATTTGTACATGGTTTGAGGGGTGATTTTGACTTGTGATAAGCCGTTGTGGTAATTTGATGATGTGGGTAGCTTGATTTGGATGATTTCAATGATGTCTCATCCTCTTAGGGCACCGTAGATGATGTGGATGTAGCTTGGATGAAGATCTTGAAGAGAAAGTAAGCTAGAATAAGGATTAATTATGTTATTTTTGACGTAACTTGGCTGGATGGGGATTTTATGACCCAAATTTTGACTTATATGAGCATCCTTCATGCTTCATGGAGTGCCTTGACCCAAGGTATGGCCATGGGCCTTCCTTTGGTACATGACTTGGAGGCTTTGGGTCATTATTTAACTTTCATTTTTGGAGTTGTTAGGATGATGCCCCTCCCTTGATGAAAAATTAACGTACATTCATGAGGTCATTGCACTAAAGGAGGGAAGTTCTTGGAATCTTTTTGACTTGGAAATTATTACACCATGCTTTGAAGAGTGAACATGGATCATCTACATCTACTTGTGAAAATTTTAACTACTACAACAACTAGAAATTATTCTTCTAACTCTAAATTAATTAATAGTTTATTTGCTATGGAAAACAATGAATAATTCACAACTGCAATTTTCTCCAAATAAAAAATATTGTGGAAGATAAACTGGAAACTAAGAAATGCTAGCACACACATAAAATTATGACACTGTTATTTTTGGACAAAAGTCCCTGGAAAAACCAAATGTGGGAAGATCGGTGAAGCAACTGAGGGTTTTTATTATTAAGCAATAATGAAATAATATGAGTACAATCTAGATCTGGAAAAATGGCTATCCACAACAAGAAAATCTGATCGAAATTATCGGAAGGAATTTCCCTTCCTTCACAAGTAACCCCGACACAACTTAGCTTCAAAAACTCATCCTCCTGGACCCCTTGTGCAAGCCTCTGTGTAGTGCTTGCGCAAACCCTTCGACGTCTAGCCCACAAATGCCTCTGATTAAGTCGTTTTGCCTATCTCTGCTGCTAGAAATGATTTTTCATCCTTTTGGAACACTGTCTTGGCCTTTGGATGCTGAATCAATTTCCCAATAACTAAATCAAATTGACCTCTGAAGCTGCCTACGCAGACCTCTACGTAGTCTCACTGAAAATAACTCAGCCTCTCGTTGTTGCCTCTCCAAAACTAGAAAACTTCCTTTGGATCACTATCCCTACCCCTTTGTGTTTTTGCGTCCCTCTCTGGCTGAAACTCTTCTGGCAACTACTGCTACTCTTTGGAAAATCGAACTGCCCAAGGAAATCGATCTCATTTTTGTGTTTCTCCATCTACCCATCGACCACCTCTTATAATCTCTAGTTTGGATTCCAACGGCCAAGATTAAAACATAATCGATGGCTAAGATCATTTCTGGAACGATTCGTGTGAGTTTCTAGATAATTCTCACCTTTATCAGTTAATACTAATTAATTAACCAAATTTCCCAAGTTTAGACTTAGGAAATAATAAAAAAATTGGTTAATAATCTAATTGAGACATTTCTAGGTGGAATTTCCAGAAATGATTTATGGGTTATGGAGAACTCCTATGTTTTAGCCTCTCCACAAAGTTTCAAGACTAAAACACCTCTGATGCTACAAAAAATAACACTCCCTCTTAGTGAGGAAGGTGTTCTAATGCTACATTATTGCTACAATTAATCAATGAATGAATTGAATTGATTTACATGAGAAAAATTAAGCTCAATAAGTAATACAAAGATATTTACAGTAATAGACACATCAAGTTTCTATTAGGAAATAGAAACAACCAGTTTCATCTAAGAAACTGCGAAAAAGATAAAAATAGCAACAGCTAATAAGAATGAGCATTAAATAGTAAATAGTATTATTCTAATACCCTCCCTTAATGCTCAATCTATTTACAACACCAATAGACCCTCTGAATTTTACAAACTTATCAGGACTAAGAGGCTTGGTGAAGATGTATGTGGGTTGCTCCGTTGTGGGAACATATCGCAACTGAACGGATTTGTCTTCAACAAGCTAGCGAATGTAGTGGCAATGGGTTTCCACATGCTTTGTTCGTTCATGAAAGACTGGATTCTTAGCAAGTTTGAGCACTCCCTGATTATCACAAAATAGGGGAGTAGGACCTGTCTGGGAAACATGCATATCCGCAAGCATACGTCGAAGCCAAACTGCCTCACAAGATGCCTTAATTGCTCCCCGATACTCTGCTTCTGTTGAGGAGAGAGCCACTGCTTGCTGCTTCTTACTAGTTCAGGTGACAGCACCGGATCCTAGACTAAACACATACCCAGCTGTAGATTTATGGTCATCAACCGAACCGACCCAATCAGAATCTGTGTAACCACTAAGTATAGGATCGGAACTTCGAGTGTATAGGAGTCCATAATCAGGAGTGCCACACACATATCGTAGCACATGCTTTGTTGCTATCCAATGATCAGCCTTACGAGCTGACATGAAGCAGGAAATGTAGCTCACTGAAAAACTGATGTTAGGTCTAGTGGCAGTAAGGGAGCCCACTAATTGCCTGAATAAAGTTTCATCCACAAGGGGGGAGGATGACTAAGTTGAAAGTTTGAGCCTTGGTTCCATAGAAGTCGTGGCCGGTTTGCAATCCTGCATTCTGAACCTGTCCACAAGATTTTTGGCATACTTGGACTGAGAGAGAGATGTTGTTCTCAGTCTCCCAGACCTCAACCCCCAGACAGTAATGAAGAAGTCCCAAGTCTATCATATCAAAGGTGCTGCATAAGTCTTGTTTGATCCATGGATCAAATGTGCAGAGCTGCCAGTAATGATAAGGTCATCCACATAGACAACCGCAAACAAAATATCATCACCAATATGCTTGATATACAGGTTTGCATCAGATGGGCTCCGTTGAAAGCCATGATCTGTTAGGTACTGATTAATTTTCATGTACCAAGCTCGAGGAGCTTGTTTCAATCCATAGAGTGCTTTAACTAATCTACACACTTTCTGTTCTTGACCGGCAACCTTGAATCCTGGAGGCTGCATCATGTAGACTTCTTCCTGTAAGTCACCATTTAGGAAAGCACTCTTTACATCCATCTGATGAACTTTGCAATTGAATTGGGCTGCTAGGGCAAGGACAAGCCATATGGTACTCATCTTGGCTGTAGGAGCAAAGGTCTCCTCATAGTCGATGCCTTCCTTCTGTGAGAACCCTCGAGCAACAAGACGAGCTTTATACTTGTCTAGGGTTTCGTCAACTTTGTATTTCACTTTATACACCCATTTGCGGCTGATGGGCTTTTTCCCTACAGGAAGATCAGAAAGGGTCCACGTGTGATTCTTCTGAAGACTCTAGAATTCAGCGTCCATAGCCTGTTCCCACTTAGATGTACCCTTAGCCTCTGAATAGGTTTGAGGCTCAAAAATACTGTGCAGGTTAGCCATAAGAGCAAAATTTATTGTAGACTATTGTTTGCTCTTATGTCTAGAAGTTCTACCTTCAAGGAGCTCATTATCCCGGAGATCACAAATGGTTTTACCCCACCATTTAGGCCGAAGAGTAGAGGAATCCTCTCACTGTCTCTGTCTCCTCCAGCTTATTTTCCACAACATTCAACAACCTTCAACAACATACATGTTCTCTGTTTTACCTGTTTTATACATTTCCCATGCCTCTGTCTCCCGGTTTCCTCTCTTCGCTGGTCCATTTAGCTTCCTCAATGCTCACTTATCCTATCAGCTTCCTCCTTGGTCGTTGTCATTTCCTCTGTGCTCGCTTGCTTCTTCAACTTCCCAACTTTTGGTTTCCTTTGTCTATTCGTGCTCACATGACACGTTGATTCAATGGCGAGGACCGAGTCATACATAGAGAACACATATTCGAAAAACTGTAACAGCGCTTCTGTTTTCTTATGATAGCAGGCATACACAGGGACTGTTTCGTTTAACGGGCCTGCCACGCCCTGATTGCAATCGCAATCAGCTTGATTCAACCTCCTGAAATCGGGAGCGTTATTGTATTGCATTTCTGCCTCAAAAGCCTGCGCACAACAAATATTAGATACACAAGAAAATCAGAAAAACAACATGAGCGAAACACTAAGGGTAGACTTCAATTTTTAATTCACCCGCAACTATTCCTGTATCGGATCCGTTACACAAGTCGTAATTGGCACTCAAGGCTTCCAAGGGTCCTTTATATATCAAGACTATGGCATAGTCGATTGCCAATGACCGATCCTCCACTAGACGCGATATTATATTTAATTGTTTATAATATGTCTGTCAAGTCCACAGCTCTATCGCAATCGGTGCTTTCATGTGGCAAGGCTTTATGGCTTGTAGTATAGCGACAGATGCGATATTACGAGAGGCGCGATATAATAGGACCATCGAGTCCGCAATTCTATATCGCAATTCGTTGTTTCAATGTGGCATTCCATTAAGACTTATGATATTGTGGATGCGATATTTCAATAGGCGGTTTATAATGGGGCCGCAAGTCTGCGTGTATTATCGCAATCAAAGGTTTCAGGGATGACAACCCTTCATAACTTGCCATACGGTATTACTTAGCAATCATCCACCGTTGATCTCTTCAGATCTAACGGTCCCGACTTAACCCGGTTAACAATGAACGTGGATACACAGAATCATGACTCTCCACTCTTTGGTTCTCGCTCCTATGGCTTACGATATGTTAACTCGTCCGTTAACACTGTTCCGCTGTCCTCTGCTCTTCCTCTATGCTGTTTTGATCGATCTTCCTTTGGAGTCTGAACCTTTGGCATATATTACTTCTCCTGTAGCGTCGATAGCTTGTTAATACATATCAATGTTGTTAAAAGCGCGAGCGGGATTAAATCGGCGTGGGGAATGAAGCGGAAAAAAGCAGAAAAATCGGGAAAAAAGCGGAAAAAAGCGGGAAAAAATCGTTTGGTACAAAAATATTCATTTTTTTCATTTTTTTTCAATTTTTCATTAAAAATCGCGCTGCCTCGCCAGCCCGAGCTTTTTTCCCAAAAAAGCGGGCTTTTTTCGAAAAAAGCGTGCTTTTTTGAAAAAAGCGGGCAAAAAAGCGGCAAAAAAATTTTATCCCACTTTTTTCCTATAAAAAGCGCGATTAAATCGGCCTAGGGAAAAACTCGCGATTTTTTGAAAAAAGCGCGATTTAATCGCGCTTTTAACAACACTGATACATATATAGATGGGTTTTGGCCTCCGATAGCTGTTAATGCATATATAGATGGGTTTTGGCCTTTGATAGCTCCCGATTGTGTAATCTACTTCCTCTGATGGCTCTATTTTGGCATATGCTTTGTTCTGCTTGCTTTGTTTGCTCCTGTAGCTTTGAGAACTCAGTTTTGGCATCTCTCTCTCTCTCTCTCTCTCTCTCTCTCTCTCTCTCTCTCTCTCTATATATATATATATATATGGCTCCTCCTGTAGCTCCTCTTGCTCCAATGTGGCTCCTCTGGCTTGGCAATGACTTTCAAAGACCTCCTTGCATATATGAATGCTTCTCTTGCTCTGATATCCTGTGATATGCTTTGATCTACCTCCTTTGGTAACTCCTCTTGCTTATGGCTTAGCTATCCTGATGGCCTTGCTCCTATCTCTTCATGGATCTACTTTGCCTCCCCTTGGCTTCATATCGTCATCTAGTATCTAGAATATTGCCATATTGACATCAATGACAACCTAGGTCAACAATGTCATTCGATGGAGCTCTTTACTAGAGCTCGCCTCATCTCCTGTTGCTATAGGTCTGACCATATCATGTCTGCTAAAATTGGCAAATAAGGCCAAATTCCACCTTGGAACATCTCATATGATGGAAATGATTATTACATTGGATTCCTCTTTTCAAGAGGTCCAAGTTTGATATATAGATAACCTCATTCGAACAAGCAGAAGTGAAATTTTGAATTTATCCTCTCACATGCACAAATTGTTAAGGCCGACTTCAACTTAGTGTAGGCTCAAGAAGCCCAATAGATGTGTCCTTTCACACTCATCGAATTGTATAAATAGGAGTGACCTCTCTCCTCATTTGGACATCACTCACTCATCATTTTTCTTCTCTTCTAATCAAATTGGTTCTTACAGCTTGGTGATCATCTCTTTCTCTCACACGTGTGGATGAGGGATGAATTTATGGGACAGTTTGCAGGCCGAAAATTTCAGGGTTTCAGGACAGCGTTGACCAGAGGGTTATTGACCAAGTTTGACTACATTTTTTAGGGCATAAGTTTGATCTCCTTAGGCCGCATTTTTAGGCACGGAAAGCGAGGTTTTATGGGCATGTTGACCAGCGTTGACTTCTATTTAGACCGCAGAAAATCATAGCATTATTTCTCTCCTTTGATGGAGTTTGACCGAGTTTTTTTGGGCTGCATTTGACCTCCTGTTTAGGCTGAGTTTGACCAAGGAAAACCGAGCTGTATTGGTGAAGTTTTGTTGTTGTTTTGACCATCGTGGACTTTTTGGTTAGAGCAAGTTTGACTACAGTTGACTGCATAAATTTTCAAGGCTGATTTGACTATGTATTGGGCAAGTGAATTTGATTTTTGTACTCTCTCTTTGCTTACCTATTGAATAATAATAAGAAGATTTGATCAAAGGGTTTTCCCTACATTGGGGTTTTTCCCTGGCATCCACTAAATCTGGTGTCCTCTTGTCTTGGCATGTCTTCTACTTATTTTTTAATGTTCTATCTACATTTACTGTCAATGTGATTAATGGTTAATGTGATTGCTACTGGAAATTATTGTAAATTGTCATTGGGTTGCTTAAGGAACATTGAAGTAAATTGTGCCAAGCATAGAACATACCATTGTTATCTAAATTTAACATGGAACCAGAGCTCAAGTGAAGACAAAGCCCAAGCAAGAGCAAGGAAAAGAAATCACCAAGAACTTGGAACTAGTCCCAATGACGATTACATCTTACTTCAAATCTGAGGACAAGCTTGAGGATAAATTCGACTATCATGCATGGAAGATGTCTCTGGATTTGACTTTGGAAGAAAATGATGTTATGGACTATGTCAAAGGAAGAGTGGTGGAGCCTCCTTCAAGTGCACCCACTGCTGCAAAAACAAATTACAAGAAAGGTGAGGTTAAAGCTAAGAAAATTATTGTTGATTCTATTCATAAGCCTTTGGTTGCCTATATTTCTGATTTAGAAACATCTAAGATTCTAAGGAGATGTGTGACACGCTGGTTGGTATATTTAAAGTAAATAATGCAAATCAAGTTCTCTTTCTCAAGAATAAGTTGAAAGACATCAAGATGAATAGAGGAGAATCCATTCAATCCTACTTCATGAGGACTACCGAAATCAAGAATGATCTTCTATCTATTGGAGAAGTTGTTGGTGACAGGGAGCTCACTCTTATTGTAGTTGGAAGCCTTACAAGAGAATGGGATGTGTTTAACACTACCATCCTCAACAATGACAGCATTCTGGGATTTGATGAATTATTGGCTAGATGCAATAAAGAAGAATTTAGGATGATGGAAAGGGACAAGCCTTCAAATGGAAACAATCCTACCACCTTCTTTGCTCATGCTAAAAGGAAGAACAATGTTGTTCCAAGAAGGCAAGGTCAAGGGTTCAAGCCGGGATTCAAAGAAGGAAGAAAAGGAAGATGCTTCAATTGCAACAGGTTTGGCCACTTTGCTAGAGAGTGTCCTCACAAGAAGGATACTCCAAGAGATGATGACAACAATAACAACAACTACAAAGGAAATGAAAATCAAAGGAACAATAGGTTCAGCAACAAAGGAAAGAGGAATTCTCCCGTTGCTCGATATGGAAATGGTTGTCCTCCTAAAAAGTCGAGAAACTCCAGTTGTGAAGAAGCTAATGTTGTAAAAAAGAAAAAAGAATTTTATCTTATTTTTTCCACTGCCTCTCCTTCAAATACATTAGATCATTAGTTGATTGATGGTGGTGCCTCAAGGCACTTCACTGGGTACAAGGAGGCCCTCTCAAACTTGATTGAAAAGAAGACAAATATGGAGATTATACTTGGGGATAATGCCACTTATCCCATGAAAGGAATTGGGACTGTTACTCGTCACTTAAATCAAGGTCAAACCCTTCATTTACAAGAAGCATTGTATGTACCTAATGTGAAAAAGAACCTAGTCTCTATTTCTACAATGGAAGATAAAGGTTTCAAGGTGACATTCATTGATGGGAAGGTTCGTGTTTGGCAAACGAACCTGAAAGATGCATTCACACTTGAATTTAGGGTTGAAGGTCTCTATCAAGTTGGAAGATGTCCATTGGGAGCAATGACTTGCAATACTTCTTGTCAATCCGAATTATGGCATCGAAGATTTGCTCATCATCATTACAAAGCCTTACCTGATGTAAAGAAGATGGTCACAAGTATGCCCGAATTCAACTTAGATCATGAAGGAGTATGTCAGGTTTGTGCAGCTGGAAAACGTACAAGGGAACCATTCCCCTCAAGTAAAAGTCAAACCACTGATATTCTTTAATTGGTTTGTTCTGATCTATCAGGTATGTTGCCTGTGACATCTTTGGTTGGATATTTGCACTATGCAATTTTTGTGGATGACTTCTCTCGCAAAACATGGATCTATTTCATAAAGAAGAAGGATGAAGTATTCAAACTTCAAATGGTTCTGCTTCTTCAAAGGCTTGGTCGAGAATCAAACAGGGAAGAAGATCAAAATATTGAGGACCAATAATGGAACCAAATATGAGTCAAATGAATTCAATGACTATTGTAGAGAAGTTGGCATTAAAAGGGAGAGCACTACTACATATACTCTTGAGCAAAATGGTGTTTCCGAAAGGAAGAATCGAACTATCATAGAATCCACTCATGCCATGCTTCATGACCAAGGTTTACCAAAGTTCTTATGGTGTGACGCTGCTAACACCGTTGTGTCTGTTCAAAATAGATGCCCGCATCAAGCATTGGACTTCAAGACACCCAAAGAAGTTTTCACCGATAAGAAACTTGATGTTTCTCATTTTAGAATTTTTGGTTGTCCCGTATATTTTCATGTGCCGAAGGAGAAAAGAAACAAGCTAGATGCATCTGGGAAGAAAGGAACGTTTGTGGGCTAAAGTGAAGCTTCGAAGGCATATAGAATCTATGTCCCTGGTCAAAGAGAAGTGGAAATAAAGCATGATGTCACTTTCGATGAAGATTCTACCCTTGGGAAAGTTCGAAATCTTCCTATCCCTAGGATGGACAATGATGATGATGTAGGAAAGCAGGATGAATCTCTGACAGATTATCCAATGGCCGATGTTGAAGGTCTGATGGATCCCATTGATCCACCTCCTATTGAGCCCTCTACATCAAGAAAAGGACCTTTGTGGCTCAAAGATACTCTTGAAGATGCGGAGAGACATGTTGCAACAAGGGGGACATTTCGTGAAAGCAAGAAGTCGAACATGTACCAAGGGTACTTAGCTTCCATGAGTACCATAGTACAATCTAAGCCATGTACATTCGAAGAAGCCATGAAGCACAAAGTTTGGAAGGATGCGATGAACAAGGAATATGAGTCGATCATGAAGAATGATGTCTGTGATGTGGTTCCTAGACCCAAGGACAAGTTAGTGGTCACTTCAAAATGGCTTTACAAAATCAAACGTGGAGTTGATGGGAGTGCTAAAAAGTTTAAAGCTAGGTTCGTTGCTCGAGGGTTCTCTCAAAATGAAGGAATGGACTATGATGAAATATTTGCCCCGGTTGCCTTATATACCACTATCCATTCAATCAATAGCCCTTGCTGCCTCTCAAGGATGGAGCCTACACAATATGGATGTCAAAGTTGCCTTCTTGCATGGCTCTCTTATGGAGGAAGTCTATGTAGAACAACCCGAGGGGTTTGAAGTTCAAGATCATAAGACACATGTATGCAGGTTGAAAAAAGCCCTCTATGGGTTGAAGCAAGCCCCCAGGGCTTGGTATGAGAGAATAGATATCTATCTTATGAAGTTGGGATTTACAAGGAGTGAAGTTGACCCGAACCTATACTTCAAGATTGAAAAGAACAGGCCTCTCATTCTGGTCCTTTATGTGGATGATCTCTTTCTAACAAGTGACGACCCTCTCATTCATCAATGCAAGAGGGAGTTGGTTTCTGAATTCAAGATGAAGGACCTAGGATTGATGCACTATTTCCTAGGGCTGGAGGTTTGGCAAAATCCATGTGAGATTTTCCTTTCTCAAGAAAAATGCATTGTGAAGCTGTTTGAGAGATGTGGGATGGTGGATTGCAAGTCCATGTCTACTCCGATGGAACTCAACTTCAAGAAGCTATGTGGAAGTGTTGTTGGGCATGGATTAACGAACCCTTCTGCGTATCATCAACTTGTGGGGGCCGTGATGTTATTGGTCAACTCCCGTCCTGACATATGCTTCACTGTGAACACGTTGAGTCAGTTTATGGTCGAGCCTCATCACATTCATTGGATTGTTGCTAAGAATCTCTTGAGATATCTCTGGGGCACAATCCACTATGGATTGAGATACACTTCTGGGAATTCGAAGTTACATGGTTATACAGATGTTGATTGGGTAGATCGTAAGAACATGTATGGGGGTTGCTTCGCTTAGGGGTCTGCTTCAATATCTTGGACGAGAAGGAAGCAGAAATCAGTTGCTTTAAGCACTGTCAAGGCAGAATACATTACTGCGAGTATGGCCTGTTGTGAAGTTGTTTGGTTGAGGAAGCTCTTTAGTGAGCTATTTGAGCATGTGCTGGATACCACCATGATATTTTGCGACAACTAGAGTGGGATTCGCCTTTTAGAGAATCTCCTATTCCTCGATTGCTCCAAGCACATTAATATCAGGTACCACTTTATTCGAGATATGGTACAACAAGGAGCAATAAGGCTCCCAACACATCAAGATGGATGAGTAGGTCGCAGATATTCTCACGAAGCCTTCGGGTAAGGTCAAATTCTTAACCTTCTGAGAGAGACTTGGAGTTGTAGAAATACCCTCCTATGAGGGTTCTGCATGAGTTGGATATTGAGCTCTGGGTGCTCCTGGGGCTTGGGGTACTTCTTAGAGCCAAGGTTGCGAGGGAGTGCCCCCCCGCACGTCCCCGCTTTGAATTCGCACTCCGGTCGGGAGCTATTCAGGAGTGCGCTCCTTGCAAAAAAATGCTCCCTAGTTTTTCAGGAGCGTTCGCTCCTTGACCACTATGGGAGCAATTTTTCAGAGGGAGCGGTCAGGGAGTGATCACTCCCGACCGCTCCCCCCTCTTAAAAAGTTCTCCCGTCTGACGTCGAAAAAAAAGGTTGCGTGACTGAGAGAGAGGGGCAACGACCGACGACGGAGAGGGAGAGGAAAGGGAGGGAAAGGGGAGGGGGAAAGGATATATAGACCCTCTCCTCTCCCATTATTCACTTCATCCGTTGGAGAGCAAGAGGAGTAGGAGAGAGTTTGGAGCTTGGTGAGTGGAAGAGAGAGGAGCTTGGAGGAAGCTTGAGGAGCTTGCAAGGGGAGATTGGAGCTTGGGATTAAAGGCCAAAGAGGTAGGATCTGTTAGTGTCGGTCTTGAGCCCTCCATCAGTGATCAATAAGCTCTTTGCATATGCATAGTTAGGTGTCTCATCAGTGTCAATTTTGCATCCCACTAGGCATGCCATAACACTGAATGGAGGAGATGGTCTTTGTTCCCTTCTTGGCTTTGCTGGATCGGGTCATACTACAATGTAATTGAGTCATACTTGTTGTTATTTTTGTCTTGAGGTCCCAGGTCTTAGGTCTAGCGTTTTGAGTCAAAATCACTTCAAGGTCATGAGTCAAGGTCAGTGAGTGCCCAGCAAGCCAGAAGGAGGTATGTACATATGTTTCATTGTTATTTTCATCAGCTATAGATCATTTTATACCTTGGATTTAAAAACCCTGTTTTTTAAGTCTAAGGTCAGAGAACTTTTGTAATAAAGAAATTTCAGAAGTTGCAAAGTGCCGGCAACACCTGTTCCTTCACACAGCCCATCAGATGGTCACTTCAAAAAGAGGAGTCACCATCAAAAGAGCTCATTCAGGACAAAAGACCTCTAAACAGTGTTTAAAAGAAAAGCAAGTTTGAAAACATTAGAAAGTGGGTTCTAAAGTTAAATTTTTTTAAAAAATGACCCTATAAAAGCTAATTTCCCTCTTTAGTCACTCTTATTGTGCAATTGAAAGTGAAAATTTCGTGCTAGAGGCAAACAAGGCGATTTCATGGTAATTTTCTGCAAATCCAGCGCTTGGGAAGATGCGCGACCATTCCACAGGTGTGCGCGACAACCTGGGTGGTGCGCGACCTTTTGGTGAGTTTTTCGCTGTGTAAAACTACACGAGCGCGACCATTACACTGGTGCGCGACCATTCCAGGGTGGTGCGCGACCATTCGGGTTGCCTGCACAAAAACTCACCCAAACAGTTAAACTTCTCCAAATTCTCTCAAATTTGTCAAGGTATGTCTCCTCAACGTGGTTTGTGATGGTGTTATGATTGCAAAGGAGGATTATGGTCATAATTTCATGCAATAAATCAATAGAAGATAGGTTGAATGATGGTTGTTTTGCAAGCATATGTTATGACAGTTTGTTTGTTTTTCAAGGCAATTTTCCCTTATGTCCCTCCTTTCATTTTCCCATGTTAATCACATATGTTAATATGTCATATTTATTGATCTCATTTGCAAATTAACCATACAAACCCTACCCCTAAATCCTATCAAACCCTAGTTCTTTCTAACCATACAAATCCTACCTTTTCCCCATGCTACATGATTAAAACCCTAACACTTTGTCACACAGCGAATTCATGTATAAAAAACACAGCAAAATGAAAAAGAAAACATTGTAAAAAAACAAAAAGAAAGTGATGACAAGGCATGCACACAAGAATTGTAAAAATAGTGAAAATGCCATTTGCATAGCCTTATAAAAAATAAAGAAAAAAGTCATCTTGCTGTGTATATGTCAAAGGTTGCAAGCTATGTTAAATTCATGACAAAAATCCATTAAATGTACAGCTGCATAGCTATCAAAAAAAGATCAGTTCTGCTGTGATTAGGGTTTTGCATTAACGTGGTATTCTTCCCCATCCTTAAGACTCTGTTTTTCCCTATATATTCCCCATATGAAAACCTAATTCAATTGCATTTCCCTTCATGCAAAACTCCTTATGCAAATTGAATGTCCCTCCCAATGTCAAAGCATATAGTGAAACCCTAACTCCCTGTTTCCCAAAGCATCAAATGGCCAGTCCAAAAGTTATAAAAAACAGAGTATGCTCCTCAAGGACATGCAAAAGCAAAATGAAATGAGCTGCCCGTTATTTGTACATAAGTGATGCTGCCCTATCCCCCTATGCCCATGACATCCTCCCCTCCATCATGAAGATTTTCATTGTCCTTTACCTTGATGCTTAAAAAACACAGTTTCCCTAAATAAAGTATTGATTTGCAAATGTTGAAAGATGGAATGACATGTTTAGGATTATGTGATGTTTTCCTTCAGAATTCCCTGCTTATATATATATTTTTCCCTTTCCTATATGTAAATTCCCTCCCCTAACATATCCCTCATGATGTTTCCCCTTGAAAACAGCATACTTCACAGCATTTTGCAGGCAGGGCAACGGTCATTTTGACTTGTTTATTCCACCTTGCTCAATAACACCATGTCAACTACTGAGACTAATGAGCAAGGTGATGACCGATCATCATCTACAGAGGTTGAAGTACAGAGGAGGCCTCATAAGGGTGGAAAGGGCGGTCATCACAGGTTATTGGGCAAGATTGCATGTTTGCAAGGCTAGAATGAAAATTCTCCAACAAAAGCTGTCAGAGGCCCGGAAGAAGAAGAAAAGGACAAATCCACTCTCCATCTTGGCTGAGGCATCCCTCACTCATCATGGTACTGATCAGCCTTGATCTAGCATCGAAATCTGAAAATTTTGAGAATTTTGGAGCATTTTGCAAATTTTTGGTAAAATTACAGGTTTTTCCCATGGAATGGTCTCACCCCGAGTGAGACCATTTTGGAGGACTGCTCGGATTTGAAAACTTGGCATTTTTGGAAAGGGCATGTAAAAATAAAAATTACCAGTACTCGGGAGAAGCTTAATTTTGGGATTTGAGCCTCCAAAAGCTCAAAATACATCAAAAAAATGACTTTCTGCCCACTTTTTGAGTTGCAGAAAGTGACCTTGGGAGAAATGGTTTTTGAGGGGGAAAAACAACTCCAAATTCAGAAATTCCACTTGGGGATGGAAAGTAGA
>APFE031690418.1:211053-238638 GCA_000404065.3 Pinus taeda
CCTGAATTGCACTCCCTCCAATTGCCACCAAAAACCCAAAAATATTTAAATCAACCCCCTTATCAATTTACTAGCCTAATATCTTTGATCCTAATTGGTCAGCTTATCATATTGAAAGATCTACCGAATCTGACCCGAGAGAGCCTTCTCATACCTCGTAGGGCTAGCTACGAGGTGAAATGGTTTGATGTAGCCTTGAGAGTTTGTCTATCTCAACCTAGGTGAATTCCAAGCGCTAACAGGATCTACACTCTAAGCTAACTTTTCTTTTTTTATGTTCATTGCTAAATAAATATTTTTTTCTCTATTTCCCATTCCCATTCCTCCAGTTTTTTGCAAACTCAAAACTTCAAAGTTCAAACACCATGGCTTGGCATTTTCTTCTTCTTGGTTCCTTTTTTGTCTATTATGGTGTTGGAGAGTAGAAGGAGGGTTGATCATGAAGAAGAGGATGAAGCAGTGGGTTATAGTGGCTTTGATGAAAACCCCGGAGATGAGTACTTTGGTGAGGAGGAAGAGAGTGAACATGATTTAGCGCAAAAAACTAAACAAGACTAGACCCCATTGTGGAAATATGTTTCTAGGCTTGAAGGAGGGAAATGGGTGGAACACTAAATTTGAATGCCCCCATTGCAACAAAACTTACACAGGTTCATACACCCATGCCAGAAGGCACCTCTGTGGAAAAAGGCCATGGGATGAAGATAAACCAATAGGAATCAAAACTTGTGCAAGTGTGTCAGCAACAGATAGAGTCAAATACATAAGGGAAGAGGAGGAGGCCCAATAAAAATCTAAAAAATCAAAGGGTTTCTTTGAACAGAGCTCACAATCACATCAATATACACAAAGAACGCCTTCAGCATCGTCCCATGGCAATGGATATGGAGGCCCAGGACCAAACATCTCTGGCGTAGAACCATATTAGATTTCCTTGATGAAGGGTGTAGGAATGATATGGATTCAAAAATTTACCGGTTTCTCTATGCATGTGGGATACCATTCAATGTTCTTTGCTCATCTTATTGGCGTGAAATGGTTTCTGCCATAAATGATGCCCCTAAATGATACAAGAGCATTGGGTGTCACAAGGCTAGAACCATTGGGCTTGATCATGAAAAAGAAAAAATATCACATTCTTTGATTAGAATGACAAATTCTTGGATTGAGAATGGGGTGTCTATTGTATCTGATGGATGGACAACTGTAACAGGCAAGCCATTGATAAGTGTTCTTGTTGTGTTTGTTAGTGGTGCCATCTTTCTCTTAGCATATATTGTATCTGATGGATGGACAACTGTAACAGGGAAGCCATTGATAAGTGTTCTTGTTGTGTTTGTTAGTGGTGCCATCTTTCTCTTAGCATATGATTACTCAGAGAAGTTCGAGATCGACATCAACATTGCAGGACCATTACTTGAAACAACTGAACGTATTGGGCCATACTATGTCATCCAAGTCATCACGGATAATGCTCCTAATTGTAAGGTAGCGGGAGCAATTATTGAGGATAAATATCCCAACATATTTTGGTCTGGGTGTTTGGTTCAAACAATGAACCTTTTGATGCATGATATTATTATAACAAAAAACAACAATACAAATGGATTGGTGATTTGTATAAGAGAGGAAAACAAATGATAAAAATGATTACAAATCATAGCAATACCCATGGGCTTTTCTGTAGTCACTCAAGATTGGAGTTGTTGAATATTGCAAAGACTAGATTTGCTAACTATTACCTCACCTTCTTGCACCTTTTGAAGGTAAGAAAGTCATTGGCTAGCATGGTATCAAGTCCACATTGGCAAGTATTAAAGGCAAGGGCTACAAATGCATCTAACAAGCAAGGTTTTGAACAAGTGGAGAAGACCGCTCTTGATGATCTATTTTGGGCATGTGTGAGGCAAGTATTTGAATTCACCAAGCCCATTTATAATATGATTCGTTTTGCAGATACAAATAAACTAGTGATTGGGGAGGTGTATGAGCAGATGGATACCATGTTGGGGAAAATAAAAAATATTGATTATCCTAACTTGTATACATTGATTCACAATTGTGTGTGTACACGGTGGAATAAACTTAATGTTCCACTACATGCCTTGGCGTATATCCTTATGCCAAAATACTACTCTCCATCTTGGTTGGGCCAACTTGCACCTGGGGGTGGGGTTAGGATCAAATCCCACACAGATATAGAGGTATCTACAGGATATATGCAAGCATTAGACAAGTTGGTACCTAACAGGGAGGAGTGTGCTAATCTGTGTCTTGAATTAGGCTGATACTTCAGTTGCACTGGTTTGTTTGGTTCTTTGCATGCAATGGACGATAGAGACATATTTGATGCTCACACATGGTGGGAAGCATATGGCGGCATGGGACTTTTGCCAAAATTGGCAAACAAAGTTCTCTCACCGGTGGTACATACTTCTTCTGCAGAGAGGTGTTGGAGCACCTACAACTTCATACATAATGTGAGAAGAAACAGACTCAATGAAAATTGGGTAGAAAGCTTGGTTTATGTGCATTACAACTTGAGGTTGTTGAGTCATTATTGTGATCGAGCTTATGAGGATCCAACATATAAAATTTGGGACAACCACCCAAAGGACGATAATTTGGAGGATGACACTATACATCTTGAAGAATGGGAAGCAGAACTTATGAGAGATGAAGATGAAACAACAACCATGCCACCCCCACCATCCAGTAGTAGTAACAGTGCTCAAGTTCCAAGTATTGTTCCTTTGTTGTCGTCTCCTCCATGTACATCCTCACGTGGAGGGCATGTGCCTTCTGGTTCTAGTCATGCGACTGTGTGGGAGGAGACTCCTAGAAGACCACCACGACGTGCTCCGAAATATGACATTTCTCATGGTGGCAAGAGGATGTTGTAGATAATAGATTTACTTGTCTTTTCTAGTTTCTAGTAGTTTTAATAACTGTTGACTCTTTTATATTTATTATGATATTTTTGTAAACAATATATGACAATTTAAGTTTGAAGTTGGCAGTTATAACTCATTGGTAATGAATTATGAAAATGACACTTCGTGAAAGTTGAAAGTTGTTTCATTTCATTTCATTTCATGTTAGATATTCTTTGTTGTAATGGTTACACTTAACTTACAAGTACAACTTTGGTGATCAATTATGATAAATGTTATATATTGAATTTTGAAAGCTTGAAACTTTAAGATTAATAAATCATGAGACTCAATATGTTGTATGTTACTAACTTATGGACGTGGTTGATGAAGATTATAACTTCTAGATGATTGTTGTTATATGGTTCAGTCTATGTTTTTTATGCTTTTTATATCTAATTCATCATTCTACATGCTTTTGTTGACATATAATGATATATGCATCAAAATATATATATAATCACTCCCGAAATCGCAACCAAACCGGGAGCTTGTGAAAATGTTGCTCTCGCTCCCAAGTAACCTTGCTTGGAGTTATGAGTGACCAAAGGGTGAGTGGTTCACCTTCCCTTAGTGGTGCGCTATGTACAGGGTGAGTGGTTCACCTTCCCTTGTGATACCCCATTATGGTTAACATGTGTGTACACTGTAGGGTGAATGGTTCACCTTCCCCTATGATTGTGGACACATGTATGTAGGGTGAGTGGTTCACCTCCCCCTACGATTGACATATGCATAGGATGAATGTTTCACCTTCTCTTATGGCATATGAGCAGGTTGAGTGGTTCACCTTCTCCTGTCGATGCCCCAACATACATCCTACCCATGGAGTCTGGGACTCACGGGAAGTACCTCTCATTTGATCAATGAGTTGGGAAAAGTGGTTAGGGACCATAACACTACCAATGGATGCATCGTGTACTGTCGTACTCCCTATGACTAGGATGCATTGTGTTCAACAACTTGATCTGGGATCAAAGATGGACTTTTGTCAGTGGAGAGTGGTAAGGTCTTGTGACTCGCTCTCAATCACTTCTTCATTATTACTTCGTGGTTCAGCAGAGCAAAGTAGAGTAGAGCAATGATGACAGAGATGGTACATGATGACAAGATGACATGATGATAACAGATGGATTGGTAGGGGGAATTCTCCTTATTTGAGAGGGAGTGTTAAAATTGGCAACTAGGGCCAAATTCCATTTTGGAACAACTCATATGACAGATGATTATTGCATTGGATTCCTCCTTTCGAGGGGTCCAATTTGATATATAGATCATCTCATTCAGAGAAGTAGAAGTGAAATTTTGAATTTATTCTCTCAAACGCACAAATTGTTAAGGTCGGCCTTAGTTTAATGTAGGCTCAAGAAGCCCAATAGATATGTCCTTTCACCTTTATCAAATTGTATAAATAGGAGTGACCTCTCTCCTCATTTGGACATCACTCACTCATCATTTTTTCTTCTCTCCTAATCAGATTGGTTCATACAGCTTGGTGATCATCTCTATCTCACACGTGTGGATGAAGGACAAATTTCTGGAACAGTTTGCAGGCAGAAAATTTCAGGGTTTCAGAGCAGCATTGACCAGCTTTGACCAGAAGGTTATTGACCAAGTTTGACTGTGTTTTTTAGGGCAGAAATTTTGTCTCCTTAGGCCACATTTTTGGGTCCAAGAGGTCTCTCAAAGTGAAACAACCCATGGATGAAACCTTGGAACATGAAGACAGGGAGATAGAATCAGCGCAAGACACATTTATCCCTGTTATTTGGATACCCAGAACAGACATCACTATGAGGAGACACATATTGCAGTCCTGTAATTTTATATATACAACTGCAAGGACATACCTGCCCAGACAGCAAATTACGAGTCCCATTGATCACTTATTGATCACTTTCTTGACATCAGCATAATTCTTGTGGTGCTATTTAAATCCAGAAATGACCTTCAACAGTCCAAGCCTTGTTTCAAATAATGCAATTCCCTAACCATTTACTTTCATACTAGATTTATTTCTGCTTTCTCTACTTCAGCTAAATAACATCATTGACCTAATCTTGTTCTCTTTTCAGAACATGAGCTGAACTACGCATCTAGCTTTAATAAAAAAGTTAAAGGAGCGTTGAACTAAATAGTAACAATGCCAGTTCACTGCACCTAAACTTCTACCAGATTCAAATGTTTAACAGAAGTTCCTATTCTCTTTGCCTAGAACTTCTATTGCACATATTTAGTAGTTTGAATTCTGTTGGAAATTGTGTAATGTGCAGAAGCTGAACACATTGGGATATATTGCAAACAAGAAAAGGTGGTCTATGATATGTGTGCAGATCAATTGCTGAAGTTAAATGGTGTAGCTTTATATTTATTATATAAGCCTTGACCTAACACTTGTAGATGCTTGATGGACTGGTAAAACATCAAGCAATTCAATTGGATGCCAAAAGCATTGCTGAATCTGCAAAAGGTTCAAAGGAGGCCAAGATTGCAGAAGTTGGAGCAGATATTGAGCATCTGATCAAATCAGTGTGACTTCATTTTGGATATAAAGATGATCTGTTAAAAATTATGATCATGATTTGTTTTTGCAATTTTCCACAGGTGAAGCCAATTTTGTTAAATGTTATATACACTGTGTTGCATTAATATTTAGAGCCTTTAATTTATTGTCAATTTCTGGCAGAGAACTGCATGCGAATCTTCACAGAACATAATATTCTTGAGGTTGCATCCCCTCTATAGTTGGTCACAACTTTTATCATTGTGGGTTAGCTATAAAATAAGTTCTATATTAGGTAGCCTCATTTTTAAAATCTACATGTAAGTTAACTATTCATGCCTTTTTTGGTAACTGCAATTAAGTGCTAGCAATTATTATGGGTCGTCGACATTCAAATGAATGAGATCCTTCAACATTATCAAGTGATTCATTTAATGGTCTTCTGTTTGCCATTCTGCCCTTAAATAAATCATAGATTATTGTAAGAATCGCAGCTTCAAATTCTTCCAAGAATTAATGATGACCTTAAACTCCATGAAGACGAATTTTCATGTTGACGGTACACTCCTGAACTAATTGTATCGTCAAGCATGTTTCTTTTCCACGTGGAATATGCTTAGAATAGCATTAAACCTAGAGTTTAATAGTTTGGCAGGTTTTAAATCCTGCTACTAAACGATAATGAATTATGATACTACGCAAAATCTTGATTTAAATTTCTATGTGTTTATTTTAGCAAGTTTAGAATATAACCTTGCTCGTAGAGATCATTTTAAAAGTCAGGAGTTCGGACTAAGTTATTTCATGCATTCATGTACACTGAACTATTTTAGCAAGTTTAGAACATAACCTTGCTCTTAGAGATCATTTTAAAAGTCAGAAGTTCGGACTAAGTTATTTCCTGCATTCATGTACATTGAACTTTTTCGAATAGGCTTTAATTCGCACTTTTCCTCCATTTCCAAAAAATATGGAGGCGTGAATTATACCATGGTTGTAAATTTTCATTACCTTTGTAACTTCATTTTTAACCAAAATGGAATTATATGCCATTGTTAGAAATTTGAAATTTGTAAGTTGATTACATAATATTTTATTACCAACAGGTATTTTTGAAAGTTTTAGAAGCGATATCAGGGTCAAGCAAGGTTGCCCACTATCTCCTACTTTTTTTGGTTTATATATTGACAAGCTTGGGGAGTGGTTAAATTCGCAAGGGGGTGATGGTATCTATTTGAGCAAGTTTGTTATAAGACTTCTTTTGTATGCATATGACCTTATTCTGATTGTTAAATCGGCTCTTGGTTTGCAAGAGCACTTACTATCCCTTGAGCGTTTTTGTAGAAGTGTGGCGATGCAAGTCAATATCAGCAAAACAAAAGTAGTGGTTTTTTCTAAGAAAAGAAAACATAACTAGCATAAGTTTTACATTGTAGGCAACATTTTGAAAAAAGTGGCAGATTACAAATACCTTGGAATTGACTTCAACAAAAATCTATGCTGGGATGGTTGTAGAAAGAAGAATTTTGGGGGGTTGGAAAACATTTTATGCTTTTCAAAATAGGTGTAGAGAAACAGAGTTATGGGACTGGAAAACCACTCAAACTCTTTTTGGACTTCTAATTATTCTGGTGATTCTCTATGGCTGTGAACTATGGGCCAACAGTACATCTGACATGCAATGGAGAGAAATTGAGAAAATTCAGAAGTGTTTGATTACAATAAAATTCAAGATTAAAAGTGCAATTCCTTATGCTATCTTGTTAAGTGAAATAGGGGTTGCACCTATTGAAGCAATTGGTATGGTGCGAGTCATAAGGTATTTAAAAAAAAATTGAGCAAATGGAAGAAGATAGATCGCCTAAGGTTGTCTTTAATGACAGATTGTGCAACAAAAAAAAAAACTTGGACGCTGCAAAATAACAAATGGTTTAGTAAATGGGGTATTTGCTTGAACGTGTGTCCCATAAACAACAAAGAGATAAAAGCTTTTGTTATGGAAAAGTTTCACAAGCATACTTGGGATAATGAGCTAGGAAGAAAGAAAAAGTACTATATTGAAGTGTTTAATCCCACACAGTCATCAACCAAAAGCATATACATAGAGGCCAATATCTCTTGGAGAGCCAAAATTCTTATTGCTCAATTAAGGACTAATTCTCATCAACTCTGTTGTGAAACAGGGTGCTGGAAAATGCTAAAAGAAGTGTGGGAGGAAAGAGTATGCATTTTTTGTTCTTCTGGAAAAGTGGAAACAAAAAACATTTCATTTTAGAATGTGAGGCTTTCAAAGACAATAGGGAAAGTTATGCATATATGTTGTCAGCTAGCTCTTGGGATAATCTATTTAGCGAGGGATTTGTCCAGAAGTTGAGAGCATTTATTGTGAAGCTTCACAGAAAAATGGCAGAATACATCAAGCAGATGAAGAAGCAATCTGTCCCATAGGCTATTTTTAGCCTCGTTGACGTTAAAATATTTTTTTTCTTTCTTTCTTTCTATGTTATAAATAGGCGAGTAATAGTTTTTTCAATTTGCATTTGATGAGCTTTTGTGATAACGTCTAAGAGAAGTATCTTGGACTTGAGTCTATCGTTTTCATTAGAGAGATGCGATTCCTCACAAACATGTTAGGTTGATTAAATATTGAGTGATAGAAAAAAGGCAATTACCTTATTGAGTTACATAAAATGGAAATAGAAGACCTTTTATAATAAAATTTCATATTTAAGATTTTTAGTGAATACAAGGTTTTAAGCATAGATGCAATTTCAAAATAATATGTGTGTGTGTGTTAGTTGTATACCAATTGTACAATAGAAGAAAATTTATAATATTCATGAATGCTCAATTGAGAAGAAAATGACTAACATATATTTCTGATGTTAATAAGCTATATTGAAATATATATGTTAACAAAAAGTGGTTTATTATGTTTTTGAATTTTATGTGCATGATTTATGTTTATTTTATGTTTCAACATATTGCATTTCTCACCATTCAAGATGAAAGCATAAAAGAAATAAATAGTTTTTTTATAACATTGTGTTTGAGAGATGTTTTACAACTCAATATAGGGGATATTGAGGTGTAATGTAAGTATGTATGTCAAAATTCTTAAATGTTGAGAAAAAAAAATATTAGCTTCATATCTTTTAATTAATATTCAAATTAAAACATCAATAAATTTAAAAAGTAAAATGCAAAATGTGTTATAAATTGTAAGGCAATGCTACTAATTTGATCAAAAGAAATTGGTTTGTTTATAATGTAAAGTCAATATATTATTTTTATTTAACAAGTTATTTCTTTATATATTATTTATGGTGTAATAATCAATAATATAGATTATCATTATTCCAATATATTATAATGATAAGGATATTCATTATAAGTACTATTATAATAAACCTTGTATTATTAATTACATAGAATGACAATTCATGATCATATGGATGAAGGCGGCGGGGGGGAGAGGGAAAAAGAGTGACGGAGAGTGGCAGAGAAAGAGAGATGGGGGAGATAATCATAGGGTTGGAGGGAAGAACAAAGACATAAAGAGAGGTGGAGAGAGAGAGTGAGGGAGGGAAATAGTAACATAGCTAGAGGGCGAAGAGAGATGGAGTTGGAAGGAAGAACAAAGACAAATATAGAGATGGAGAGAGAGAGGGAGAGGTGGAGAGAGGAGATGAGGCATAGATGGAGGGGGGGGGATAGGTAGGGAGATAGTGATAGAGTTTGAGGGCTGGGAGAGAGTGAGTGAGAGAGATGGATTTGGAGGGTAGAAGAAAGGCATAGAGAGAGAGGTGGAGAGAGAAATAGATAGATATGGAGAGTGAGTGTGTATGTTTGGTGGGGTGAGATAGAGACATAGAGATATAGAGATATAAATGGATGGGGGGCAGTGGGGGTTGAGAAGAAGAGGGAGATAGATATGGAGAGACAATGTGTATTTGAGCGGGTGAGATAGAGAGACAAATGAGAATTGGAAGGAGATATGGATATAGATGGTGGGGTAAGAGAGACAGATGGGGGTGATGGAAGAAGAAAGAGACACATACAAATATAGATACTATATAATATTGAACATTATTAACCATAAGGGAAGAGGAAATATTGCTTTTAAACAAGGTAAAAGAAGTTGGATTTAGAAAGCCATGAGTTTTTTTTTAATAGATGCATTGATTTTAGTGTAGATGTTGATTCCTAATCATATTTGATTAATTGCATTGGATGCATTGATTCCAATGTAGATGTTGATTTCTAATCTTATTTGATTGATTGCGTTAGATGTATTGATTTTAGTGTAGACATTGATTTCTAACTTTATTTGATTGCTTGCACTAGATGCATTGATTTCATTGTACATTTTGATTTATAATCATATCTGATTGATTGCACTAGATGCATTGATTTCAGTATAGATGTTGATTTATGATTTGATGTTATTAGATGTATGATGTACATTAATTTTAAAGTAATTAGATTAATAGTGTGTATTGCTTTCAGTTTAACGCAAACAAATATTGATAATGTGCATTGATTGTTGTGTTACAGTAATTCAACCATAAATAGAATATTTGAATTTTTATCTTAAATAAAACATTCACTTACCTAAAATGTTTTCTTCTAGAAATTGAAAATTATTTGTAATTGAATACATTTTTATTATGCTTATTTTTCATCATTCAAGATTGTTAGTCACTTTGCATTCAAATGAAGTAATAGAAAATAACCACCATTGAAGCTTAGGGTTTAACACTCCATAAGTCACAATGATTGACTTTGGTGAAAGCTACTATTAATATTGGAGTAAGAGAGACCAATTATGGCATTTACTACAATAGTTTGAGTTAAATATTTAAATGGTATGCAATTTCAACTGCTCTTTTTATATGATCAATGTGAAAAAATGGCAAAACTAACAAGGATGACAAAAAAACTAATAGAAAAATATAGTTTGGGATTGATCGCAATGAAGACTATTTACAATTGACTACATTTTTATTATTCACATTTTCGATCATTCAATATTGTTACATTTACATTGTCACTTTGCATTCAAAAATTTATTTCATTTTTCTTCATTTAAGTTATTATAGCCCCTATCATCTCACAAATTGTGGTAACTGTTAAAATGACCATAATAATCTTAGACATATTTAACATATTTCTAACTATCAAAATAATTACACGCTTAACAAATTTTGTGTGACCACGCACAATTAAAACTAGGATAGATCCATCTTATATCTAGATTTATCAAGCACCAAGAGGGATCAAATCTCTCTAGGCGCAAACCTTTCCTCAAGTTTTGCACTAAAGAGAGAGCTTTGCATTTCGAGAAATTTGATCTCTCATCACTTGATAGAGTTGGGTTTAAGATGGATTTAGGCTAGTATTTAACTAATTGGCAAAGAACTAGAAGTTGAATATTGATGCATATTCTAGGTTAGCAAACACTTAGAAATATATATAAGAAAGTAAATGGTTCATTCATTTAATTTATCACAAAGCATATAGGAGGGTTCACATACATAAGAACCAAAATTATATCAATAACATTTAATAAAAAGTAATGATACAATAGATTATTAAATGGTAGTTAAGAAAACTATAAATACTACCAAAAGACATCTTTGTGAGACACCAATCCCCATTGGTACAAACCCTACTAGGAACCAACTTATTCTTACAAATATTCATAGGCACTAACCAAGGATCAAATTTTAAGGGAAGGATTACATTTCAATATGAAAAGTTAACTTCATTTGACTTTTCAATATTGACAAGTTCAAATACGTTATTCTATTCATATGAAAATGAAAAATACTTTTAACTTCATATATACCTCACACATCATACTTTTTTATTGTGTCTAAGTTGTGCACACATTAAACAAAGAATATTATATGTAGACGAAAACTCTAGGTACACTTGAATGAGTACACATAGATGGCACTGGTTCACTATTATTATTATTATTATCTATATAGATATCATATGGAGTAAATTTAATAGGACTATTTACTTATATTTTATATGTGAATCATATGGAGGGAATTCAATTGGATTTTCATTGCAATCAATATAAGAATCATATGAAGGGAATTTAATGGACCATTCGTTGTTTCATCTCGTAGATGTCATTCTCTAAATATAATGAAATTGTTTTACAATTAAAATATTTTTCATTCTTACCAGATAAATGGCCCAATTATTCGAAAAATTGATGTGAATTTTTTTAAAGGAAATGAAAATATAGTATTATCTTATGAATATCATGTAATTTCAAGCAAAAAAAATTATTTAAGACCTCTACTAACACAATATCCACAAAAGAAACATAACTTCCGAGAATCATTTTCATAAAAGAAATATAACTTTCATGAATTTTTTTCTATAGGTATTATAGGCCCAATAATTATTGCACGTGCATTATGATGCATGAAAATTGCAAAAACACACACATAAATAATATTAATTTTTATCAACAAAATTGAATGAATACTAATTATTTAGCATTGAATTTTTGATAATAAAGAATCTTGCCTATATTGAATCAATTTTGATCTCTAGTTTTCAAACGAACTCATTTTACCTATCCTGTTCAAGTCACCTTCATAAAACAAGGCCCAAAGGATTTGAATATAATAAATAGCGTGGCAAGGATGGTTCTATTGCTATTACCCATTCTTAGCCAATATACGCACACCACATCCTCATCTTTGAGCCCTACAAAGTGTCTATCATCGTGTGTTCATATGAAGTAAGCATAAAGAACACATGAAGGTAATATTCATAAACACAAGCAAGTAGTAAATGTAAGAAACTATGTAGATAGCAAATACAAGCAAGTGGAATAAGGAGTAAGAAGATGGGCATGTGGAGCCATGGAGAATTGGTAGGTAACATTTGTAAATCCAAACTCCAAGAAAATGAAGTTGATTCATATTGGAATTATCTCTCAACTCCAAGACCCAAAAGTATTTACCACAACTAAATATTTTTATTTTCAATCCCCACTACTAAATTATAATTTCAAGAAATATGTGATAGATATATGCATGAGCTCCATAACAATGAGATACTATTGTATAAAAATGATTATATTCCTTTTTTTTAAATATCATAATATGGAGAAAAATTAGATAAATGTGTTAGAGTCGGTCTTGAGCCCTCCATCAGCGATCAAAACTCTTTGCATTTGCATAGGTAGGTGTCTCATCAGTGTCAATTTTTGCATCTCGTTAGGCATGCCATAACCCTGATGGAGGAGCTGATGTGTTTATACCCCTCTTGGCATTGTTGGTTCAGGTCATTTCAGTCATTAAGCTCTTTCAAGCTTGTCTTGTCTTCTCTTGAGGTCAATTTCCTAGGTCTAGGGTTTTGGTCAGAAATGTTACAAGGTCATGTGTTTGAAAGTCAATGAGTGTTCAGTAAGCCAGCGGGATGATTGTAAAGGTGTTTTTTCTAAATTTTTATCTAGTACAGTTAATCTTCACCTTGGATTTAAAAACTCTATTTTTAAAGCCAAGGTCATTTTTCAAATATTTGTAAAAAGTGATGAAATTTCGAAAGTCTTCAGCGAACAAAATGCAACCCTGGTCCCTTTGCCAAGATCCCTCAGATGATCTACCTGCAAAAAGAATCAAGCCAAAGCACTAAATGAGTCAATTTCAAAACAAAAGAAACCAAAAAGTCAGTTTTATAAAGTGTCAAAGAGAAACATTAGAAAGTGGGTTTGAGCATGAAATTTTTTCAAATGAAACTTATAAAAGCCCAATCTCCCTCCTATCACTCTCATTGTGCATCCTAGACACTTGCAAGAGAAGTTTGAGAGAGTGATTGATTGAAAGGAGCGAAAACAGAGCCAGTTCGGGCGTTGGTCAGGGGCGCGACTCGTCAGGCCAGGTGCGCGACCCGTCAAAGGGTTTTCCACAGAGCAATTTTACAACGGGCGCGACCCGTGAGAGGGGCGCGACCTGTTGGGCGTGGTGCGCGACCCGTCAAGCTATCTCCCTCCAAACTCATTTCAGAATTTGCTCAAGCTCCTCTAACTCATCAAATCGTTTGAGGTAGGCTCTTTAAACTTGTAATGGTTGCTGGTTAGTTGGGAGACATCATGAGTGTGTTTGTAATGATCAAATTGTTCAAGAAGAAACACTCCATATGGTTGTATGTAAATTTGTAAAAAGGTGCTAGGGTTTATTGCTGTTTCATTTTTTTTCCCCTTGTAATCATTCTCTTCATTCCCATTTCATTTTCCCTATATTTCCATGTCAATTTTCCTTTTAAATTTGCAAAGAAAATAAACCCTACCCCTTTCCCTTTAAAAATAAAAAATCAAACCCTAACCCTACCCCTCATAACACCTATGTAAACACATGAATTTAATGATGCATATGCAATGATATTTTCAGTGTTTTTTCCCTAAATTCCCTGTTGTATACATGTATTCCCATTTTCCTTGTAAAAAGGTCCCTCCCCTAACATTTCCCTCATGTCCTTGTCCCCTTGAAACAGCATAGAATTCAGCATTTTTTACAGGCAGAAACAGCAGTACAGTTTGTCCACTTTGCTCCTAAACTATGTCAGAAACCAAAACTTATGAGCAAAGTGATGACCAATCATCAGCTTCAGGGATTGAGGAACAGAGGCGGCCTCGTAAGGGTGGTAAGGGTGGAAATCATAAGCGAGAGAAGCCCACCTCTTTGACAGAGTTACAAGCTTGTCCTATGGCAGTCTCATGTTTCCAGTACATGCCTTGCTATGAATTTTGTGAGAGGATCTCTCAGATTCAGCATCACCGAGAGTTGGCCCGCCTTTTTGTTTTACACTTGCATGATGGACATGTCAACCTTGCAGGGGTGAACTTTACATTGACACCCGAGGTGATCTCACGTGCTGCAGGGATACCTAATGTTGGTGAGGTGTGGAATAAGCGCAAGATGTTAGATAGTGTTCACTTTGAGCCTTATGTCCGGCCACCATTCATGAGACATCTGGCAGGTGTGTTTCCATTCAGGTTTCTCAGGAGCGACTATGCTCCCATGATGAGGCTCATTATGCACTATTTTACCTGTGAGGGCAGATTTTCACAGGTGTACTCATATCATATTCGCCTGTTGATGCACTTCACCCGAGTGAGGATGATGAACATCCTGGTTTTCTTCTTTCAGAACATTCAGAAGATGGTGCCCATGTTGCAGAGGAAGACCCCGGCACAACAGTACAAGAGCCTTCATCATTATGGTTTGATTCAGCTAGTAGTATTGCATCAGTTGACTCAGCAGGGCATCTCATGGGAGGAGTTCATCTCTCATGAGCTTTTCACAGTACCATCACCGCCACATCCTGAGGTTGTTCACGAGGAGGGAGGACCATCACATCAGCATGACATCCCTGTCACTAGACATGTCATTTCCTCACCTCTGGTCACCTATCAGAAAAGCCCAAGGGCCTTATTTGCAGCAGCTTGGCGAGTACTTTCTCCACACCAGGTGGAAGGGGTCTCGCCTTATTCGTCAGCACCGTGAGTGTTATCTCCACACCAGGTGGAAGGGGCCTCGTTTCTGACAGCATCACAGGTATTAGAGAGGGGCAAGCAGCCCATGATTGAGGAGAGATTGTCAGGTGATCTAGTTATTGATCTTGACTCCGGTTCTCCTAGCACAGAGCTCAAGGATATCATCCAAGAGCAAAGGACCGAGAATGAGTCGCTGCACATGAAATTGTTGATGGCAAAATGGATAATTAACTATTTAGAGCAGTGAAACAAACAGTTGGAGGATGAGCACAAGCTATATGAGCTGCAGAAGATTCGTGAAGACCGGGAATTGGCTTGTAGGAGTCCCGGTGACTTGAGACCCATAGATCGAGAATCTATGCTTATTTGGGACAATGCTCATTTGAAAATGCTGTTGGCTAAGGCAAATAAAGATAACAAGCTGCTGAGGAACATGAAAAATCATTATTGGGCGCGGATGCACGTGTGCAAAGCAAAGATGAAGGTGCTTCAAAGGCAGTTGGCAAAGGCACTAAAACGGAGAAAGAGGCCCGATCCCCTCCATATCTTGGCCGAGGCTTCACTCAAGGATCAAGGCACTAAATAGCCTAGCCACAACACAAATCCCAAGAAACTTTGAACATTTTGGGTAATTTTGGCATTTTTTGGCAATTTACAGGTTTTTACTCATTAACGGGTCTCACCCCCGGTGAGACCCTTCATCCTGGCAACTCCATTTTGCAAAAACTCAGCATTTCCAGATTTTTCATGCAAAGTTACATATGCTCATGGATGGACTTGAGATTTTGTGAAGTTTTGGGCCTCCAGAAAGTAAAAAAACATGCAAAATTTGACTTTTTGCCACTTTTTTGAACTGCAGAAAGCTGTCTTGGGAGAATTGATTTTTGACAGGGCAAATGAACTCCAAATTCAAAAATTTCAGTTGGGTTGGAAAGTAGACTCACAGACCTTTCCAAAAAGCTCACAGACCTTTCCAAAAAGCCCACTTTGTCTCAATTTGGCCACCTGAAAATGCCCCAAACATGGCTCCAAAGGGGAGCGACCCGTTAGGCAGAATTGTCCAGAAATGCATTGTACAGCCCAAAAAATGCAGATTTGACTCAGTTTGACTTTTTGAGGTGAATGATGATTCTCTTTGATGTAATTATGGTAATTTTTAGACACTTTTACCCTTATGTAACTCTTCTAGAAGATTTATTCATGAAAAGGGTAAAAATTAAATGAATGAATTGGTTTCCAAGTTTATAGAGGCAAGTTGTTTTGACTGCCTAGTTTGTAGTGCTAAGTTTAGAAGTGGTTGAAACAACTCTTAGGATAGTGAGCTCGACCCATGGAGGCAGGGAAAGAGGTTAGATCATCTATATTATGTACTTTCTTGCTCATTTTCATGGTTGGACTCTTAAGGGAGAAGCTATCATTGTATTATTTCACTGTATCTCTGCAATTTTTGGCTAAGGAAGACCAGGGTTTTGCAATCCTCTTTGGGATTCTTGTGGACTCATGTGCTGATGGTGTGTTTCTCAATGTTCTTGTAAGCTTTGTTATGTGATTCATTTCCTTTATTTACTTCTGCACATTCAACAAATGAAGTGTTAAAGTAAGAATTCATGCTTGTCATGCTCTGCTTTTAAGTTTGTTTAATTTCAATGTTTTCTACTGTCTAAAGAGAATTCAAAGTTATTGTTTGCTCTCTTTAGCTCTCTCACCTGTCATTCCTAATCATACACCTCAATCAAA
Source organism: Pinus taeda (assembly GCA_000404065.3). Taxonomy (NCBI): domain Eukaryota; kingdom Viridiplantae; phylum Streptophyta; class Pinopsida; order Pinales; family Pinaceae; genus Pinus; species Pinus taeda. The sequence goes on from APFE031690418.1 coordinate 227,756, forward strand.
GGCATCAATACTGTCTCCTACCTCGCCCCAAAGAACCCCCTGCAGAAACTGTGTCCAATCCCCGCACCCAAAATTGCCATCCCCTCAATTTGCCACCAAAAACCCTAAAAACCCCAAATCAACCCTTTTGATCAGTTTACTAGCCTAAAATCAGTGTTACCCTATTGGTCATCTCATCCATTGAAGATTTGACTGAGATTGACCGGAGAGAGCCTTCTCCTGCCCCGTAGGGCTAGCTACGAGGCTAAATGGTTTGATGTTGCCTTGAGGTTTGCCTTTTTCAGCCTGAAGTGAAATTTCAAGTGCTAACAATTCCCTCAAGATAATATTCTTGAGCTCACTCTCATCTGACACATATATCTTGTCCCTAAATCTAACCAAGTCATCTGGTGTGAGATGGTAGTCCACATCCTGATCAACTATACCCTATTGTAACCTATGCATAAGCTCCATATACCTGTCATTCTATTGTCCTTCCTGCAAGGTTTGATCCTGTAAATCTGTCCCATAAGATATCATAGATGTTATGTGATTTACATGTATCTATGATCCAAGTGGATATTGGTGTCAACCCATCTATTCCACTTGGACCGTCACCATTGTTTTTTTTTTCATTTTCCTTAATTGTAGCACAATTTACTATTTTTGGTAGTTTTTTCAGGTCTTGAACTTGCAGAGCCATTTTGAGGCCCTAAACGACGAATTTTTTTTTTTTTTTTTTTTTTTTTTTTTTTTTGTTGTTGGAAAAATGGCTTTGATGACTTCAACAAAAATCATGTTAGTGGTTGTAGTACTCGGAGAGATCTTTCCAATGAGGTATCATATGCATCAAACAGAGATAATATGAACAAGTTACGACCTCGGGAAGTTGGCTGCCCAACTAACCCTAATGTGGCCCATAAACTCTTGGTGTTACATCTCCTCGGGTTAGGGTTTTGGCTTTTTAGGGTTTTCCCTTATTGTCAATAATAAAAGAGCCCTTGACCCTCATTCTAAGTTAGTTCAGAGTCCTGTAGCTACCACATCTCTTCTTAGAAATAAGCTACCATCACTCGAGCTAGTCTTATTTCCCTTCTGTTTGTAAGCATATTTCAGTATTTGATATTAATGAAATGAAGTGTTATTTTTGTTGCATCTCTGTACTTATGGTTATATATGTATTTCAAGGCATGACTAATGAAAATACTTGACTGGACCCCTACTAGCCATGATAGGCATTTCATCAAACATGTCACAAATATGCATTCTACAAGTCATAACAACATATCTGAGCATAGGGGTCTCATACTTTCTAAGAATCGCTAAGAAGCATTGATGCCCTATCACAATAGTTTCATTATCATCTATTAGGTCACATATTCATTGTTCATTCAATTACAATTCAAAACATGATGATAGCCATACATCATCATTTTTCATAAAACATGCTCATAACCAACATATAACCAACAGAAATAACAAAGATATAACAACCATAAAAACCACATATGAACAAGTATATTTACCCATAAAATATAAGAGGAAAGAAGCTCTTATTAACATATGCAAAATGAAACCAGGTCTATGACTTCCACGAACCACCCGACCATAGACTAGGCTGAACCAAATCTCTCTTTTAGCCAATCACCCCTGCGCCATATTCCAAGCATGAATGTGGGATCTCATGGAACAAATCCAACAAAGCCAAACCAGGGTTTCTAGAGGGTAAACCACCTCAACTCTCAACCAGTTATCGCACCTCATTGTCGTACATCATTAACCATCAGAAGATTGGTCTCTACACAAGTTGTCGAGCATTGTAGAGTGTGTGTTCCAACTAGGGATTCCAGGACTGGTAACTCAACCCACAACTGTTGTCGAGATTCTAGAGTGTTTGTCCAAATAGGGCTTCCAAGATTAGTAACTCAACCCACCAAGGGCTTCCAAAACATTTTTCCAACCAAGTCTTCTAAGACTAGTAACTCAACCCAATCTATTACAGGGCTTCCAAAGCATTTGTCCAGCCAAGGCTTCCAGGAACTTGTAACTCAACCCACAGCCATAAGGAACACGACAACCAACCAGAAATCAAAAGGAAAGACACCCACAACACCATGACTATCCAAGAATGACAAGGCTAGGAAATTCCATCTCAAATCTAGGAAATCCTTCATACCAATGACATATCATAAGCAAGAAACCACATGCATGTGCCATGCATACCAAAACTAGCAAGGAAATCATACATGCAACTTGGTACCTGCAAGCAAAACCCATTGTAGTTGTTGATCCCAATGTCCTATTGTTATTTCTTACTCTTCCTTTTCCTTCTTGCTCCAAATTCCAAGTATGCCACACCCCTCCTAGAGTTCTCCAAGAAAACTCTAAGCATCCAAGAGTATGAGAGAGAGAGAGAGTAGAAAATGAGAGCTCTAAAACTGAATTGACAAATTTCTCAACTGACAAAAGCCACACACTGATCCTCATAAACCCTTTTATTAATGAGGCCTCTATTTTCTTCAATTTTCCATTATTTTCCTTCATTTTCCTCCCCACATGCAACTTATGTCCTTTCACCTTTCTTTTCTCCTAATTTCCATTATTTTCATAAAGAAAATCCCAATTAATGTCACTTTGTCTTTCCAAATCCTTTTCCATTTCCTTTGTCAATTTCCATAGCCATTAATTAATCACAAGTGATCCCCATTGCTATATTTTTTCCCAATAGTAAGCTTGGAACACGTTTCCCATGACCAAGGTCTTATTTTCCCTATATTAACTTTATTACATGGATTTTTGACCAAGGCTATTGCATGAAGAATGGACATAGGTAGCGTGCAAAGAGGGTTGATTGGTAGCAGGTGTAGGAGATGGATCAGGATGACTGCAATGACTGTTAATGAAGGGATTAACCACTCTATGGAAACAATGGCAGTAAGGGGCTTGAAAAGAAGGGATGTCCAATGTAGATGGGAAGAGCATAATGGTGGATAGGACATAAGAGAGAAAGGGGGGGGGGGGGATGTTAAAGGGTTGCAACTAGTGATATATTGGATTGCTAAGAAAATAGCGAGAAATACTAGGAAGATTCATAGAGAGGTACGCGTGAGGAATCTTGCTAAAAATATAGGGTCAAGGAAAGGAACAAAGACCTAAAATTCAAAATTCCAAATTAGAGAAAACAATGAAAGCATAGAATGGTGTCAATCATTATAAGAATTGTAGGGAATGAGAAGTAAAAGGATGAACCTGAGAGGGAGAGCTCCGTGTAGGGGAGAGCCTCGAATTATCATAGAGAGTCTCGAGCCACAATGATAAATTGATAATGTGAATGTCTATGAAGGCATGTCACCAAAAAGTTAAAGTTGTTGTCTCTAAGTTGCTCGGCCTTAGGAGTGGTCGCCATGTTATATGTGATGCATGGGCTCCCATCTTCCTACATGTTAAATTTCCTCCCACTCCATAAAATTATAGCTTTGTCCTTGTCCTCAACGTCATAATTTCCACCTTGATCTTGTTGGTGTGTGATCTACAGTGTTGGTTTACGTTCCCAAGCTTTCACATGCTCTCTTTAGTGCCAATGATGACTTGAGTCGAGGCCTTTGGCAATGAGGTGGCCATACAAACTATCAATTGGGGAGAATTTTCCACCTTACATTAAAACTATATCTTCTCATGCCTGACTTAAGTGATGGATACACACCCTCCGTAGGGAGAATGCAACACTTGAATAAAGCAACCATTGCAATAGAATATTTGGGCGTTTCTCTTACAAAAATCTTTTGTGAAGTTGAATGGGGTTTTCATATTGATAGAATTAATAAGTACCCTTATATATGGACTTTATTTAGCTTATCAAAAATATCTAATGTAACCTTTTTGTGAAATTCTTATAAGGTGATCTAATTTGGATGTGAAGTTTCCTTGATATTTGGAAACATATTTATTACTTAATTTTATGGAAGTATAGGAATTCACAAGATGAAAAAATTTAAATGTTTTTTATATACTAATCTAGCGTAGTGATGGTACCATAAATGAATAGCAATATGAGTGAAATTATGAAAAAACATGTTCCTCTAGTATTATAATGAGGTATACCTAATGTTAAACTTTTTGACATGGGTCTTACTTACATTGTTAGGAAATGTCAACTTCATTTTTTTATTCATTGTTTTTAATAGTTTTTAAGATGAAAAAATAACATATTTTCATTTCAAACATATTCTTCATTTATAGAGCATTTTTTAATGGTAGAAAGGGAGTTCACTTCCATGATAGTTGCTTAGTTTTGGTAAAGGAGATTCTAAATACCAGTTTATTTAGTCCTATCCTTTTTACCAATGAAAACCTCTAAAGTTGTAGTCATTTTTATTCCCTCACAAGATAGCTAATATGATTTTGTTGGATGCGAAATCTTGCATTCTCTCTAATCACGATCTAATATTTTCTAATAAGAATGGAAAGGCTAAGAAAATTCCATATAATTTAGAAATATATGTACTTATGCTAATTTTAGCTCAAGGGACACCAAATAACATATGGATGTAGGTTTGTAATCCTAATATTTGGCCTAGAAAATCACTTTTTCTATGGAAATTTCTTTTAAAATGAACCATGGGTATATATATATATATATATAAGTGAGGTTTATTAGATCTTTTCAACTTTATATGTGCAAGTGCAACTCCCCAGTCTTCATAATATTTTATTTTAATGTCCCTAATATTCCCACCTTAGACTTTGGGTATTCTTTATCACATAAAGAAACATTCCCCAACAATGATAAGCTAAATGCTTCATCTCTTAATGACCTAAATATATTAGTGGTGCAAATATAGAATATTGTCATTTCCTTTATCACCTAGCATGTGAATGAAAATATTTTCCTTGCCATTATCCCCTCGAACATGAATGTTATTGTCTCTTTTTTTTATGATAAAATTAATATCATTATTTGAATTCAATAAATAATCATTCATATTATCAAGGAGACAATATTATATTTCCCTAAAGTAAGGATGCCCTCTAGGGATTCCCTTAGGTTGTAAACAAGTTTCCCTTTTTAAAATTGTCTCATCTACATTTTCAACAACCTTAAGGAGGGGCTCTTCATTTTGTGTGTCCCTCGTTTGTAGCATAATTGAGAGAGCGTATGTGCAAACCAAATATAGTATTGCAAAAAAGACTGTTGTAGTAGGAAGCAAAAGAGAGAGGTCATGCAATAATGGAGTTATAAGGAGATTATGTTATTGTAAATGTAATGTAACGCCCCATATTAGTATTATAATTAAAGTTAACTTAAGATGAAGCACCTTGAAGAGGAGGAATATGTAATTCCCCATATTAATAAATTAATAAATCATAATATGGAACATTACATGTAATGGTGGAATAGATACATATGGGAATGTCTAACTCCTATAGTATTTTGTGTGGTGATTTTTTTGCAAGTTAAGTCAAGTATCTAGCAAAGAAAAAGAAAGTGGAGTAGACAAAAGAAAATATGCATAGTCTTAGCAAGGCAAACATGAGTCATCGTCGTGAAAGATAATATAAAAGGAACAAATGTTTGAGAAAAGCATTTTTGGAGTTTGTTGAGATAGTGGAAATGGTGCAAAAGAGGGAGGATGTGGAGGTGATAAGCACCATTGAGGGGGAGCATTGTTAGTTTGTGAGGGCCATTGGGAAATATTTGTAGTAACTTCCATAGGTAGAAAATTTGTAGCAAGTGGTAGAATAGATGATGCAAATCAAATTAAAGTACACTAGGTGAAGGCGATGGAAAAGTTGAGAAAAAATGTAAGGGTTTCTCATAGTTACAAATTCTATAGGTGTAGATATTCAATAGATGTATTTTTATCATATCCTGATGAGAAAGATGCATGTACATTTCCCAATTAGGGGAGGTCAAAATAAGATCATCCCTTGCATTATATCTATCCTACATATTTACTTAAATTTTCTTAATGTTAGTTTAATTTTGTGATTAAAAATCAAAAGTATAATGTAGTGAAATATCTATTGTCCTTAGTAAATTTTTTCCAACCATTGGAACTTGAAGCATTTTATTTGGAATTTAATAATTATGGTAATTATAAGGCCAAAAAAAAGGAACACAAGCATAAATATGAAGTTTGCGAATAAGCAAAGGGCCTTGGACTCTCCCTTGATTTGGTTTGGGTAGTGTGGATGGTTGTGGATTTTAGAGACATGTGCACCGACCCTATGAATGTAAGGATGCCTAAGACCATTATTGATTAGTTCAACAAAAATGTTATAGAATCATGTAGTTATTTTTCCTTTGTGGTTTATTATTGTGATGTATTTATGACTATTTTTATTTGTATTTCATACTATGGTGGTTGTACATTCAATACTAGAATTAAATTTGTTTATAGATATTGTGGATAAATTTCTCTCTTTATGTGTATGCGATATTATAGTGGGTCAAGAGTCATAACCTCACCACATCACAAAACCACAATAAAATTTGGAGTCCCTATCAACCAAACATTATGACTCATGAAGATATTAAGTATACAACAAAGCATGCCAATGGGTGTTTTAACAAAGTACAATTCAGATATTTCATTTACATTTGTACATTTTCATATTCTCACATTTAAAATGGTACGATCACTTGTAAATGAATGAACCACCTTCACTACTATTTTGATTTGAATCTTCCCAATAACTTTCACTAACTTTCCATTTCTTTGTATGTAACCATGGACAACAAAAGTGTTTTAACCAAGGGTCTAATGAAATGTCCAAATTCCAATCGGATGTCTTGTATTATGGGATGGGTAGGAGGATCGTGGATTATGTGAAATTTAAAATGAAAATGAACCAAACTCTAAACATATACCTTTAACCCTCACTCTAAACTCTGTCGTGTACAAAACACCATTGAAGAAAATTATGATAACCAAAGGAACCTACTTTTTAACAAAAGTAAATTTGATCAACAACTATTGTTTTGCTAGGAAATTTCATTAAGAGGAGATGCACCTAAATGATGAGTGCATTGAGGATATATTTCCTAAACCTATGAGAATAATAATTTTGTCAATTTGTGTTAGTAGTGGTTGATAATTGATTTTATAGGAGATCGTTGAATGAAGGTTCTGTCATCCCTAGTGGATGATTGTTGGTTAAGCATGTGGCACCAAAGGAAGCATATGACTAAGTAATTTATGCCACAATGGTTGATATAAGATTTTTTAAGAGGTCGCAGATTAAAGGTCCTACTCTCCCTTATGGATGATGCCATGATTGTTAATTGGGCAGGAGTCACCAAAGGAAACATATGACCAAGTAATTTATGCCAAAGATGCACACAAATTATTTGAAGAAATGATTTGTGGAGATGATTTATTATGGATTCACATAATGCGGTTGTACATGGGTGAAGAGAGCATTAGGTGTGCGAAGTTGAGAGGATGGCATCATAAGTGCCCAGATAACAACAATAATTAAAAAGAAATATATATAATGGAGTCAAAAACTTTTTTATTTGCATGTAAATGGCATATGACTATAAGATTTGGTAAGGCATGCATACCCCTGGGAAATTACTAGTAAAGTTTGAAGTTAGACCTAGGTGATAAGGGACATGTTGAATTACCAAATACTTTGGATATAAAATTTGAATGGGGTAGGGCCTAGAGGTGAGCGATGCTAACTCACTTAGTAGGTTTGGCAGAATTTGGTCAAAGGAAATCCTAAGTCAAGGTTTAAGAGGGGATTGTTAAGTAAACTTGACTTTGGGAAAGATTCAAAGTTACTTGGTCAAACGTGGTGGTTTTGGACACATGGTTAGTGCAAGAGAAATAAAAAAATAAATCAAAACACATGGACACAATCTTTTTATCCTAGAAACACTTATGGGAAAACCAATAGTATGATCATTCATGGCTCAAAGGGAAATTACACTAGAGTCTTCATGCCTTTAAATATGCTACATTACAAAGAATATCATGGGAGAAACCATGCGCTACCAAAAACTAGAGCCCGAAAAATGCTAACAATAAATTGACTCTGGATGAGTCAAGTTTAGTTTAACTATCATGAAAACTCCCCACTTAAACTATCTCAGGAAGATTAATCTCAGTGTTGAAGTTCATATAGAAATGTTACCATCCAACGAACTATGTGGGTAACCAACCACTCTATCAATCAATTCTCTAGGATGCTTTTTTTGGCACATGGTTCATCAACCATCTTAGATCTTAAGATCTCACATTCCACCCCCTCCTCCAACACCCCCCCTCCCCCTCAAGTTAGCATACGAGTATGCTTTCCACCCTCGTACCTATCCAAGTGGTTCATTATACAACTTGAAACATCCATAACTGATTTCATCACCACACTCCAATAACTAACCTTAAGCTAGCATACAAGTACACCCGCCACCACCATATCTACTTAAGTGGTTCATTCTACAATTTGAGACATCATGTGCTACCATACTAAATGTACGCCTGATCAACAGGTCTTACAACAACTTGCTTAAGGCCAGGGTTTACAACTTGGACCAAAAGCCCTTTAAGGTATTCACACACTACTAATGCTCTCCGTAACACACTAAATCCTTCACCAAATCTCAACACCATCAACTCCATCTACTTCCTCTTGTCGACGTGACCTCTCTCTCTTGCTATGTTTATATCCTTTGCCAATCCATACCTTGACCCGACCTTCCAACATTATTTGTAGCCACTAGATCAATGTGATTTCTCATCAGCACAACTCATGCCCGTGACTCAACCACCATACAACTTGACCTTATTCTTTTTTCCATTCACAATGCTAATCTAATTTACATCCTCCAATATTTGTGGCAGTCGTTTCCTTTCAAAGGATTGAGGAACTATTGAATTTTCCACAACAATAACAATCATTGCATTCGATGCCTACACTTATCTCCAAGGGTTGTACCTCTACTTCTGCACCACAATTGCATTGCCCTTCCCTATAAGCACATCACCCAATCACACTTTTTATCACTGGGATCTCAAATACATCACTCGCCTCCATGTGGTCGTCTCCATGATAATCTCATGTTTTCACCAACATCAACATCTTATGGTTCAAGACTTGCCTCCATCTATCTCTCTCAAGCCAACATATTAGTTAAAATTTAATGAGAGAGATAAAAACCAATAATAACAACAAAACATACACACAATATTTAACCTGGAACAACTCAATCAAAGAAAAAACCAACTAATGGAATTATATTAGTCTATTGGTCAAAACTAGGCCAAGTCCGCCACCTCCCTAACACATTACAATGAAGTATTTCAAAATCTTTTAAAGGCTCATTACATGTAATCCACGGGCATAAAGCCATAGATAATTAAAACCATATACCCAAAACCATAACTATTGACCAAGTAACTTTACCTCTTTCACCTTATCATATTCACCTAACAATTTCCTTTCTTTTCCACCATATGAAAAATTCCCTCTAAATGAATAATATGTCATCATATGTTTAATCTAAACAGAAATAGGTTAGAGTTCCATCTTAAATTTCTCATAAACAATGATTAAGAAAATAAGGTTGATACTTTCTTACAATGTTCCACGTGAGGTTGACATTTCCTTCACCCTTCTCATCAACATAAACAAAAATCGTTGTAGACGTCGGTTTCTTTGTTGGTTAATTCTGATGCATAAGCCTCATTTAACTATTAAGTGTATATTCACTACAAGTTTTGGAAGCATTATTAGCAGTGTTGTAGGCGAAGCCAAAGCAAATGAGATCAGAGATAACACTAGGTGGACATGCATTGAATATGAGGGTAAAGACTTGCTATGATCAAACATACTTCATGGGGTTGATTGTACTTCTCTATAAGATGATGTCATCCTGATTGATTGGTCACTTTCAATTTTTCTCTTCTTGGTCATGAAACTAGCAGTCCCATGAGGGCGATATTTTATAGGCAATAGAGATTGATAAATTTTGTGAGTCAATAAAGACTTTGTGCACGTAGTACTTAAGCTATATCGATACAAAGGTTATTAATTTCTAATCATCAGTTAGATTTTCTTGTTGCAAATGGGAATTTGGTGGCACGAGAGGAAAATGGAAACCAATATTTACAGTGTCATTGATTTATTAATGTGGGATTCTTGTTGTAGATGGAAATTTAGTGGCACTAGAGAAAAACGACAACTAATATTTATAGTGCTATTGACCCATTAATGCAGGGCCATATATGCTCACCACTGATAATGTACTTGCATAAATCCAACAATGGGCATACACAAACCCACTCAGGTTAATGAGTCAATAACAAAATAAATATTAGTTGCCAAGAAAAACCACTAACTGGATAACCTTTGCGAGCAAGTAAAGGCTGTGTGTAGTACGAAAGATTGTATCAATCTACTAGTTTATTAATTTCTACTTGTCACTTCGATTTTCTGACTGTGGTTGGGCATTCAGTGGTTGTGTGTTACTATTTATTTGATATATTATGAAAAAACCATACTAGCTACTCCAGTATGGTTGAATGAATGACTTTAAGATTGTTTACTAAATGAATGACTTTTAAGATTGTTTATTGAGATAACAAATTTGTTTGGACGTTAGAAAATTTGATGGTAGCTGTGGTTGAATTTTGGTTTTGACGGTGGAAATGGATTTAGCACCATCAAAAACCTCTGAAACCCAAAATCTCGAAACTTGACAGCTATAACCCAGATTCCCAAAATTTCTTTAGGATTTATTAAAATCTCACTGAAATTTCCATTATTTTCTTAACAAATTTGAAATGTCCTTAGACTACCCGCTATCAAATAATCATTAAACAAACCTACTATTGTGTTTAATGTGGAATTACTACTCCTATAATTCTTTTGAAAAATTATTACTGCCAAAAAAATAT